>SJJU01001208.1:0-56695 GCA_012932125.1 Conopomorpha cramerella | reverse complement strand
CTTAGGAAGCCCAGCAGTTACTTAAAGTTGAAGACATTTTCTGAAAAAAATAAAATCTCGGTGAAACTTGGATGCTGTGCCTTACTTACTACTTTTCCACCTCTGCACATTCCAATAGAATGTGAGAAGTTGTCTAGGTACATTCTGAATATAGCACCGTCTGTAATATCTAGATTATAGAAGCAGATATTTGTGCATGTGTGCCAATGGTCTATGATTATTTAGGTGTGTTCAGCTCCCTTTTAGTCCCTTGCTAATTGCTTTGCTGGACTTTCTAATTCTATCTAACATACTCCAGTGTTCCTCATGTAGCTTTGCATTTTCTAAGGAAATGCGTGGGGTATTCATAATACTGAGCGCTAAGCGACCTAGGTATCTTTCCAATACTTATGTTACAATTCTAAGGCACCCCAAAGGCGTATTAACGAAATCATGCTACACCTTCTTGTCTTCAGCAAGCTCTTAGACTCGCTTCATCTCACTCCAATGAGTCTGCCAATTAGTTTCCACCGGGCATCTCTATGCTCTTTTATCCATTGTGTTATGTACCAAAGATGCTGCATTGTAATTGCCAACTTTTAATATTCTTGAGTGACATTTATAGTGCTTATAAAACTGTTCTGCTTTCAAAGGGGAAACAATCACTTTCTTGCCCAGAATTGCGGTGGCTATTTTGAATTAACTTTCAAAGCATCTAGAGTTGTATATCAGACCAGTTATTTTGAATTCTATACATACAGTATGTATAATAAAAATCTCTTGACCTGGTCTAGATAGGTTAAATTTTCACTTATCACAACCATAACAATTATGTTTTGTTTATGATCATGGAATGGAATTATGGGACATTATATTTATGTGGTACAAGGTAGTGATAAAAAGATAAGAAGTATACAAAGTATAAATAACCCCATTATCATGTGATATTATTTATAGTGACATGGGAGTAAATTGATGGAATTGGACAGAATGTTTTTTTCATAACTTTTTTATTTTTGTTTGTACTTGATATTTGTATTATATTAATTTGTATTTTGTAAGACTATTTTTTAATATTGATGTACCTACTTTATAAAATAGTGTAGAGTAACAAGAGCTATTATGGTGTAACTGTACAGTAATTATATATTAAAGCAACTAAAACTACAATGTTAATTTAGCCTAGGATTTTTCTAAGAAAATTTTCCACCCACAATCCATTCAGCACACACAGAAAATGTTACCCTTTATCGGACCACCTGCCAAAATGTGGTATGACTTTCCAGTCTGTGTTTTCTGTGCAATAAAATCTCGACATATCAAGTCATTGCTGCTGTGATTGCCAACCCGCCTGCGAAGTGTGGTGTATATTTAAATTTCACACCAAATTATCATAGTAGACATTGGGCGAGGCCCCTCATCCAGCCGTAAACATCATGTGGCTGATGATGATATTCAAGTCAAAGGTGTCTAATGAGCAGGAGTGTTCCATTACAAAATGTACATTTCTGTTTAAGACCAGGGCAGGATGGTGGTCAAAATGCCACCTATATAGGCCATTATGCAGTGGAGTCTTTGAAAGCTGATATTTGTGATTGTAGTATATGTCTATAAGCTCAATAAAACTTTAAGAAATAGAACATTATGAATTTTACACAGATAATTACCTGAAGCACATATGTTCTGATTAGGACATCCAGCACAGGCTGATGCTTTTCCCGCATCTTCACTCTGTGTTCCTGGACAATCTGTCATACAGAGGAAATGTAGATTAATTTCTGGAGTTATTACAAGTCCTGCTTGGTTATTCTATAGACTAGCATGGGTCTAATGGGAAGATACTTTTTGAAGAAATAGTTGCACTCCCACAGAAGACTTGTAAAACATAAATTCTCATCTAAACTATTATACTATCTCATTCTGACATGTACTAAGGGAAATAAAAATGCTAGAGTAATAGTAAATATTTAGACAGAGAGATCATGCAAGAAGAATTAAATGTTATTCACTTTGGATTACAGTTTTTCCAATAGGTACATTTTGGTGGATATTTAATTTTTCAGGTTAGGTGTTCGAAGGAACGACCGCTTATATTCTTAAGACTACAACGCGCCCACAGATGTTTCAAATACAAAACTATAAATACTTGATAGACTGTAATATTATAACTTGAGGAAGAAATTATTTATTATAAAATCACTTACGATTCGGCGCGTTATCTGGTACGCCACTCATAATGCTCGAAATAGTACAGTTAAGTGTTTACTTATATTAATTATACCGTATCATAACATTTATTTACGGTAAGAATAGAAACGGCTTTTAAAAATAAAGATATAAAATAAAATGTTTTCTAAACAACAAGAAGCGACTGCCTGCAGACTACGCTCAGCTGTTATCAATTGTCAGTTCAAGTGTCAGTCTTGTACTTGGTACGTAGCCACGTTGACAGTTTTGAATTCGTTCTAAAATTTCTGGTCCCTATTAGGGAAAATAATTTTAACTTGTGCTTAAAGTAAACTTACATTTTTACCAAGTTCACCTCTTTGCTCATAATGCAAATACAGACCATTAATTGGATTTGACAATGTCGTGTATGTCAATAGTATCCATTATTTATTTTTCCCTTTTTCCACGTCTCATCCATGTTTCTTCACAAATAATAATTTTTATTTCTACATAACTTTACTAACTTGTTTTTTTAATGTAAGTAAAATCAAATATTAATGGTATCATCCTACTTTTTATTCGGACGGCTATAACATTATACAAAATGGCAAAAGAAGTTACAATGTGCACCGTAAGTTTTTCCGACAACGTACATTATACGTACCTATTCATAGGATAATTCTATGTTAGTAGATAGATAGATCGACCTATGCACCTATTTACCTGGCGTCGACCTCCGATACTGGGTGTCAAAACAATAATTTTTACATTCATTACTGTAATAGATTTGGAATTAATTAATCAACTTGGTGATCGCATAATATAAACTTACCATCAATAGGTGCCTTAACTGACAATACTTTGACTGTTGGTCTAGCCAACTAAAATCTCCATCTATTTGAGCGCCTAGAAGACATATAACGTTTTATAGGTTCTGTACATTACACAAAAAAAATTGCACGTGGAATATGAAATTATTACCAGCAGGTATCGAACGCATATTTTCTCCTCTGTGCAGCAACTCCAGCAATGGAGCCCGGTGAAGGAGACGACAGGCGCGCCGACGCCTCCGCCCCAGCTGGGCTACTGCTTCCACACACCAAAGAAACACCCTTGGCGACCGATCATGGGATATGAAGAGATCGAGGTGGCACCCATGTGAGCTGATCGATCATTAAATTTAAGTTTTTTAAAGAAACAGGAAGTTATAATTCCAACGGTACCTAATTGATGAAAGTGTGTAAGTATGCAAGTCCCGGCTTAACTCTTCGGACTTTTGTTTTCGTACTTGCCACCTATGGCGCCGATGATATAACATGTGAGTATAGATTCCATATGTTCTTCGTATACCTACATACATACATATGTACCTATGCTACCGCTTTTCAGGATATGATCTACCCACATCCTTTACGCATATCTCGTTCACAATTATTTCATTTCCAAGTATGTAGGCTAAGTACACGGCCTTTGTCCATATAATATCTTGCGTTTGGAATTTCTTATGCGTTAATTTTCCTCCAGGCCGTCTCAACCAATCACAAACACGATGGTAGACCCGTGCTATACGCCGGCCGGCATGTCGACGGAGCCGCTTCGCTTCCCAAACTTGGTGACGGGCTTCGACCGCAGCCCGGAGCACGCGGCCCGCGCGGCGCTCTACACCAGATACACTCAGTACGAGTGGAATCAGAACAGCATCAAGAACTATAATGAGTCTGATGCCAAGAGAAACTTCAGTGAACGCGTCAGGAGCGACATCATGAGGATGCTTCGGTGAGTGTACCGTGTGAAGTATTAGTCAGCTTAACTGAAGATTTCAACTCTTTCCCGGACAGTTAACAGCTATAGCCGTCATAAAAATAAAAAATCTATTGTGTCTTTTTACTGTCCGACAATGTGTTGAGCGCCCGTACGCCCGTTCGCCCATCTTATGGTCGGAATATATGTTGTCAATTGATCGCAATGCTTTCTAGGGAGACGGATGAGATCGGCTCTGGTGGCCAGAGAGATTCTGGCAGACGAATCGGAGAGCGAATAACTGATACCACATTCTGGCGGAATGAGGTAAGTAATGAAATCGGTCTGGATAGAAGTAATATTACAATATAGGATGGTATCATTACAATTTATGTACCTGTTGGTATTAAAATATGGTCGCTTCCTGTGTAAAACAAAATGTTCTTAGACTTCGAGTTGATAATCCAGCCAATTTAAAAAATACAAGTGTTTTTCGTCCCAGACAGTCCATGGCTGTACACTGGAAGCTTCTCTACATTTTACTTGTTTGTATGCATAGGTGGCAATAGAAATGGAACGTCTGGTGTCGACGTGTGAGAAGTTGTCGGACGCGCGCCGGCAGCTGGAGCGCGCGGTTGCGGGCATCGAGGGGCCTCTGCACATTGTACAGGAGTGCCTCTACCATAGGGAGAAGCGACAGGGTACGGCAATATGCGACTTTACATTACAGTACAGTTTCTGTAATGAAGTTGTCGACTCTTTAGCAGCAATAAGTCACGATTATTCCCTTACGATGCTGATTGTGGTGCGATATAAATGACACATGCCCTATGATTAATCTCTTGCATAACAGGTGTCGATTATGGTTGGCTTCGTGTGGAAAAAGGTCTTAATATCCCATGCGGTCACTTTTTATCCTGACATGATAACCTGATTCATTAACCCTTTCCTTCATATGTGAAACGAAACGTTAGGACCTAGATTGATACCTACGGATATTTGTTTTAACTGAATAGTTATTAACAGAAATGAGAAAAACCGTCTGTTGAAGTAAGGCAAAAGAAATGAGGGCATGTAAACTGTTTACAGGTTTGGAACAAGTGCACGACTCAGTAGAGCAGTCGCTGCTGAAGGAGGTGATGTTGCTGCGGGAGAACCAGGACAAGTTCCGCAATATGCTCGAGAAGGTAGAAAACAATAACATATCAATCTTCTTATATTATTCAAGTTAACGTTAAAGCGCTGCTTAGTTCGGCCGATAAGAAAAATGGCATTTATTCCCTTTCGAAAAATGTATATAATTACTCACAAGTAAACATATTTTTAAACAATAGCTGGCCTCGGCCATCTCTCACTTGGTAGGATAATAATGGTCTTACTGCCAGTAATTCGTCTACATATTATAGGCATTCAGATATTTTATCCCTACCTAATACTTACAATATTTTAAAATTATTGATAGCTGCTTGCAATATTTCAGAATAAATCACGCAGGTTTTAATTTTTATCGTAATAAGAGCTTAATCGTAATCATTATAATAACATTCCAGGTCCGTCAGCAGTCAAAGAACTGTCGCGCGACGCAGCACGAGTTGGAGTCGGACATGCGGAACAAGGAGTACGCTCTCGGCATTGATTCCATGTGCCATCAGCTCAACAACTTCTCCAAGGTTAGTCACTTGCACTGTTGCTCATAAGCAAAACTAAATTAAATCAGGTATGTCATGTCTGAAGAAGAATGTTAAAATCAGATGATAATTATAAAAAGACGGATTGTTATATTTATCAAACTAATTAAGTGGATATTTTTGGACTATACCACCTATACCTAAAACTGGAGAGTCTCTCAGCCCATGATACCAAACAACTTTCCCCATGGAACCCTATGTCAAAAACGAAAAAAGTAATGCACTGTTTCATACAAACTAACCGATCATCTGATAGCTACTTTTCATAAAGAGGTATATTTTTTGAGGAAAGTTTTTTGACATTATAGACTGAGTGAATTTCTCAAGTTTCGGCAAAACTTTTCGCTATAAGTTGCAATGGTTTACGAGTAGGGTCTGCAATTCTACGCGGGCATCGAGCGCTACGACCCGACGGTGTGCGACGGCGCGCGCTGGGCGGCCGCCTCCGCCGCCACGCTGCAGCGCAGCCAGTCCGAGCGCGCCAAGGCCATACAGATGCTCTCCGGTCCGTACACATCATATCATCATGCTTACCGTAGCTTACACAGAACTTGGAACGTTTGCTCTCTCACCAGCTGTCATCGACAGCCGGAATTATTGAAATCAAAATACATATCTAACTATCAAAACGTTGGTATTGATAGTTTCGACGCCGTCTTACTGATTGTGGTGGTTACCACGGATTGGATGGATCGATTGTATATTTCAGACTTATAAATAGTAATATCTCAAAGATTCCCGGAATTGAACTTGATAAACTGTATGAACATATGTTTAGTCCCGTGGTTTTTGATTCTACTGTAATAATATGAATTACTATAATAGCAATCAATTGCGATTCAATTTTTTTAAAAGAACGTTGTTGACCTTAGGACTCATTTATTGACCTAGGATTACAGCCGAAGGTCTTCTAAAGATCCATAAAGTGGAAATGCAGAGCCGTGTTTCTTGTATGAAACACGGCTCACATTAATAAAAAAAATACCTATAAAAAGGCTAGATATGTTGTCAGGTTTACAGGAAATGTCACTTACGTCGGTTGAAATTTGTATTTATAATTAAAATTTGTAGGTAGTTCCTTTTAGAATTACTTCTGTCAATTCTAAGCGCATCTCTTGGTATTTTCGTACATCAGATTCAGACAACCTGGTGAACGTGGCGGCCACGGAGATCTGGGACCAGTGGAGCAACACCAACTCAGCTTTCACTCGTCGCATCGCAGAGACTATCGAGATCAAGAACAAATTGCAATTACATCTTCATAAGGTCACACGATCATTTTTATACTTTTTTATTTATTTACTTAATGTCTAGGTCTTAGCTGAGACATGACCCGCTCTGACGAGACTGTTTCTCATCTCAACTGTCAATACAAATTCTTTGTTGAGACCATAGAAATAGAATATAATCGTAGCGGTAGGATTCTGAGTAAATTGATTTTGGTAGTAAAAGTGACAGTTTGGATCTAGAAGTATTGCGAGTTCAGTTGTTTTTGGTCTGAGACTAAGTCTTAAGACTGAATACTAGCCTAAAAGCTTACGTCTACTCTGGTTTACTCAACCGAATCGCGTAATTCGGAGAACTTTATATAGAGGTAAATTTGAAAGACTAGTTCTACTAATATTACTCTATAGTGTCGATTTATGGGAAAAGGTTGATAGTGCAAACTATAACGTTCCCTACAGCTTTCACGTAATATTCAGTTAATATTAGATATGATAACAGTTTATGTAAACGTCCCGCGCGTTTTTATTCCATTCCCATAGGCCTTAAAAGGGTATTTCAGGATCACCCTGTAGATTGGCTACTTAGTATGTTTAAAAGGTAATCCGTCATAAACGTAAATGAGTCTCATTTAAAAGCAGTCGTGTTGATGATGACGCGCAGTGGTGGTTGTGAACAGATCCAGCAGGAGGTGTTCGACGTGGAGAAGACGCTGGAGCTGCTGAACAAGGCGATCGAGGACAAGCTGCAGCCGATGAAGGTGGCGCACACGCGGCTGCAGGCGCGCACCGCCCGCCCGCACCTCGAGAAGTGCCGCGACGCCGCGCAGGACAGGTCAACACCATATTCTTTGGCCTAGCAGTTCCGGGTATAAGAATAGGACGGAAATTATCCCTTGCCGGCCGTAAGGGCCGACTGAAAGGGCGGGTGAGCTATTGAACTCTTAACACGGCCTCCGTGCGGCGACGGCGGTACCCCGGTGACCCTGGTACCGCCGTACGACATCGTGAGCGCCCCCCTGCTCATCCTGGAGACGGTCCGCAAGCGCCAAGCCCGACTGGGGCCACCGTTGTTTGTGGTGGCTCAGTCTGGTCCGAGGTCTCCGGCACTAATTGGTCACCGTGGGGTTTTAGTGGGTGCGAGCCCCACAAGTGTGAAAAGGCTGTCACAGTATTCCTATAATAATACTAGCTGACCCGGCAAATGTTGTTTTAAAATAAAATCGAGTTCAAACGCAATCTACGAGAAATTCGTGATAGACAGTCTGACAGTTTTCTGTTAAAAATTCTAATTTTAGGCGCTATCTGTTACCGTGCGTTTGCACCAACAAACATTTTAGCAAATCCTTACACAAAACTGTGTAAGGATTTGTTTTTGTGTCGTGTTTAGCCTAGCGTTCGCACCGCACTATAGAAAAACATGTTTGTAGATTTTATAGCAAACAATACAGCAAACACAAACATTTAAAGTTTAGACAAAAGTTTTGAGATAAAAATCTCAAAACCTTGCATGTTTGAACTTTCGTTCGCACCAAAAAACAAGTTTATAAATCCCATCACTGCTTTTTGAAGGTGCGGAAAGGCGCACCAGGTGGATTCAACTATATCATCCAGGCGCAGGACTTTGCCTTTGTTTTGTTGTATTCCCTGTTATAGTGGATTTTCACCAAGGTCAACTTTTTTCAATTGCCGTTTTATCAAAAGTGGATATTTCTTCCGATATTTTTTTTATTGAGTCTCGTTTTTTTATGCGGTTTTTGTACTCCGGAGACTGGGTTCAACAGACATGTAAATCCATGCCATAGTTCAATTAATTTCAGGGTGTCAGCTTTGGTCCACTCCATTTCGCACGTTGTAGGTAAACAAGTAATCCGAAGTGTTCGGAAAACACAAAACTCTGTTTAAAACTTTTGTCGAAACTTGTTTTGAATCAAATACAAACACCGGTGCGAACGCTATAAACGTCAAATCTCGAAAATATTAACATAAACAATGTTTTTTTTGGTCCGAACGCAACTTGGTGCAAATTTAAAAATTAATCTTGAAACTACGACGTATTTCGTTAGTGCGAACGCAACCACTAACAAAATATATTTGCAAACTTGTTAAACCAAACAAATCTGCAAATCTTTGCATGTTTTGAGTTTCTAGTGCAAACGTGGGGTCAGAAAGTTGTGAAACTTACAATTAATAATAGCAATCAACATTGATAAACAGTATATTGTTAATTATAAATGATTGAGACCATTAATGGAAATATAAACTATCCTATTTCTCAAATTGGACGAAATTACATTTAAATGCCAACTCTTGTGAATATCGGTAGCCTTGGTGAACAGTTAATTGGGAACAAACTTCATGACACTGGATTTTTATATATTAAGATAAAAATGATTAGTTAAAAAAAATATTTTTTCGAATAGTGTTTTTCAATGATCGTCTGTTTGTTTTTCAGGCATTTCAGCGTTCAGTCATGCGAGGTTTTATTATGTACTAAGTTATCTCGGCAAATATTGTTTTGCCATAGGAAGTCGCCTTTGGGGTACAAACATTGCAATGTGTATTGGAAGAAATATTTTAAATCTTCCCTGGACTTCCACGTGTAATTCAAGACCAAAACTAGCCAAATCGGTCCAGCCGTTCCCGAGTTTTAGCCAGATTAACGAACATCAATTCATTGTTATAAAATTATGTATTTAATACATACTTTCGACTTTCAAATTATATGGAATGAAGGCATTCTCGACGACGGCTTCATAAGGACCAGATATTAATAAAATGACAGTAATTACCAGGGTAAACGTTGTATAGTTATATATTGTGAACAATAGTTCCATAGAACAAACTGTTGGGGAAGTGGCGGGTCGCACCCATTATTACTAGGACGTGATATAAAACAGTTACGTCATAAACAATGGGGGAGTAGTAGGTACTATGGATTCCAATGTGTCTGCATGAAAAGACTGATGATTGATGAATGTGGACGAGACAAGAGGGGGTCGTAGTAAGCAATTTTTCATCTCTAACCATTGATACAATTTTGATCAAGTAATAGTATATGCAATCACCACAATTTTCTTCTTCTTGTCAGACTGGTGAAAGAAGTGTGCGATTTACAAGAGACGATGGAGACGCTGCGTTCAAAGATAGCCACAGCTGAAGGCACGCATCAGACTTTGTTGGGAGTCCGAGCTAACCTTGAAGCAGACTTGAGGAACAAGACCACCACCCTCTTCATTGACCGCGATCAATGCATGGGACTTCGACGCGGGTACCCAGTCACCGCCGCGCTTAAGTCGTAAATTTATGTACGGACCACTAAAGGCATTATTTTTTATTATGGCAAAATGCCGGAGAATTTGGTGTGTCGTCATTTGGTGTTGCCACTTTTAAAATACGCATTTGTAGCCATAATAATGAATTTGTCTACTGCCATCAAATCTTTAAAATTTTAAAGTTTTTGAATAAATGCTTGTTATTATAAAAATTGTTTTTTTTTGCCACTGTGTCTGGAACGCGAGGGAACCTAATTTTAACAAATAAATTTTATTAACACATTTTTTGGTGGAATTGGGTATGGATTGCCTTTAAAGCTTGTGTAAAATAAAGGCGTGCCTTACTACATATCTAAATCAGTTCAATATAATTCGTGATAGGTTCATACGTATGATAATGTTATTTATTTTTCTCAAACGAGTTAATAAACGAACTATTGCGGTCTAGCCCCAGTTATTCGAATTTAGTTCGGTGCTAAACACAAAAGTCAACTTTTCTGTGTACACGCAGAAGGGCCGTTTCAATGCTGAACAGGTGCCAAAATGATTTGTTACTTTAACACCAACCGAATAGCATATTTTCTACATTACCGTACCACCGGACAAAATAACCGAACTATTTGAGGCTAGATCAGCATTTCGGGGTAGAACTTTCTCTCTCCCACTTTATTGAAAGAAAGAAAAGGAATTACATTCTAATGCTGTCATGTTCTTTAGAACAAATTGGGAAACTATTAAAACATTATCTTAAATATATGCCAGATCAACGCGATCATCTTCTATGGTGTGCATCTACCGCGTGCATGTTGTAGCAGACCCCGTGCACATATCGATGTGAACTGAGCACATCGCTAGAAGTTCTACACAACAACTTGCTCTGTGCACGCCACCGCAGACGTTAGCTGAATGCGGGCTTCAGATTGAAAATTGAGCCCGGACGTTTTACAAACAAAACTTACAATATGTATTTTGATTATACTTGAACTACGCCAAGTACCTGTGTACCTACACATGATACAATCATTTTTGGAGACTGTAGAAATTACGACAGAAGAAAAAGAGGCAGTTCATTTTCAAACGGATGGAAGAACGCAATAAGGAAAAAGGGAAGATTATGTAGATTTCATATTGATTGAAGTTTTCAAAGTGGTTTCTAGATTAAGACTGGCCGACTGACAGTTTAATTTTGATTATCAATACTCAACCTTGTGGTAGTAGCAATAGAAAAGGTTTGTTGTTGCTGTCCAAATTACGTCTCATTTTCTGATGGTATCCCCACGCTATCTGACCATTACGGAATCCAATTAATACAACATCTAACTATATCGTATGCTGACACGGCCAGATTGCGTGTACGAAATACGTAATAAGGCGGAGGCCCCGTGGAGGAAAAATAAAAACACATTGTATATTTTAATTCGCTATAATAAACTCATCTGTTATCACATTTATTCAATAATAGTATTATACTTTGACACACAAATATTTTTGTTAATTTCTAGAAGTTTGTAACATGTAAAAGACCAGTTATTTAAAAATTAATCGTGATTTTTTTGCTACATTTATTGAGGCAATATTGCATCGCTACACGAAAAGAGACCGAGTTTAGGGCAGAAATTATTAGCAGGGAAGTAGGTACATGTAAATTTGGTCTACGCATGTAGAATTTTGTTATGTGAAAGACAAAGGCGTTTCTTGTTCTTTACAAGCACCTAAATGGTTCACCCAGGGATTTCAATTGGTAAGCTAAAGCTCCTAAGTTGCTATAGTAGGTTTAGTTCCAGTAGTTTGGCTTGTATTTGTAAAACACGTTAGTACCCGCGGCATTAACACATCGTCAGCTCTTTTGTGTCATGTTAATACCCCTGTGCACAGTAAATGCCTGGGTGATAAACTTAGGTTCGGTAAGTGAACCAAGTACTTTCTTTTATATTGAATAATAGGTAACATTTATCGTTTTTTTTTCGCACTGTGATCCCATTTTAAAGCAAAAGGTAACACATTCGAAATATAACGGAATATCTCTATAGGTTTCAATTTCTAGTAGTTAAGTACCAATATTTCAAAACTAGTTACTTTAGGTCTAAAAACGTGCATTTTTAATACCGCTCGGGAGGGGATGGGATCATCGGAAATACCCATACCGCAATAATACCGGGCAGGTATATTTCTCTTTAATAATATATCTATATTATCCCTGATTTTGATAACTGGGCTTGGTTTCTTAGTATAAACATTACATCAGCTTTCGACATCGTTGTACTGCAGTCACTTTATTAACTTGACTGTTGCAGTCTCCGCCTTCTAACTATATTATAGAAATATTAATCACGGTCTGAATTAATCATTGATATATTTCGTTTCACACTAATATAGCCGACGTAACTTTGAAACAGGACGAATTTAGGGTACATATTGTTAGGTACTTAGTTGATTTTCTTGTATTAACACACTACGCCTCGCAACTGACAATCCTAGAGCCCGGTCTACGTATAATATGATAAAAGCTTTCACCTCTAGCAACATTGTGAATCACAGATCCCATCCCCTGCTGATGAGAGAATTACGAGCTCCCAGTAGTGCAATTCTGGTAACCATGTACGCTGTATCCTCAGCGTGTTGGTCGGAGCGCATATTTCTGTCTCTATCATCTCGCGTCAGGGCTTGGTGCTTCATGCGAACTGCGCTGGATGTACCAGAATTTAACTACTGCACGATAACTGCTTTACAATAATTCAGCTTGCTGTTCTATTTTGCCGGGTTTCATTACAATGTTACCGGAAAATTTTATACAGTATCTATTAAACGAGAAAAGTCATATAATACATTATTGATTGTAGCAAGTCGTAGAAAAACGATTCGCAGATGAGTATATATATCCGTTTAGAGAGAATATAACAAGTATTTGAAATTTTTTTCTATAAAGGTTTTTTTTTCACAATAATTTGAAGTTCATACATATAGCCCTATCAAAAGAGTTTCACTATCTTAGGTCGACTTAGGAAACTTTTAATAATACATATAGATATACTACCAACGGAACAGGAAGGATTGAGGCATCGAGGCACAGTAACATTTAATATATTTTTTAATACAATATAATTTATAGTAAGTACAAAACAAAAGTTATTTATTATTTCTATAATCCTAGTACGACGTAGTAAGCGTAAGATATCTTTCTATGAAACCTATCTGGTTTCATTTATACGTATATTAGTAATTAAACAGATATTTTTATACAAATTTTAAAATATAAATAATGTATGATGTTAAGGTATATTTGATAAGACAATATTTTGATACAACTGATAGGTATAATAAGTACCTACATAAATATATGTTTTTACAAAACATTAATCAGATGATATAGGTAAGATGATACAAAGTTATGTATTTGATAAATAACTATTACTTATTTGTCTAAAGTTGGAAAATAATTTTATATCGTAAAATATTGGAAAATGGGATCTGTACAGAACGGTTCGGCACGCATCCCGTGCCGAACCGTTGAAATGATAACAACAAAATGTCTATTGTGTTATTTTCAATGGCCACGAATGAGTTTAGTGCCTATTTATCTGCAGATCCAATTTCTCTCATTTTACGGTATAAATATTGATTGTTGCTGAGTTTTACATTGAGTTAAGGCATGTAGAGTACACACCCGCAATGCAAAATTGGGCTTTATGGCCCCTTTAGACAGTTCCATTTTCGACTCTTGCAAAATAAATTGAGATTGCAAATTACTTGCGTCGGTTGATTTTAGATCAGAGGAGCGATTTCATTTTAGGAGTAAAATGGAGCTGTCTAAACGGGCCCAGCCCACTTCATTTCAAGTAAAAAAGATAACGTGCTTACGAAATTTCAATACAAAATTAAAACTAGATTAGTCTAAGGGATTACGATAATCTCTCTCTTTAGAAATTTTATAAATAAATGTTAGAAAAGTCAACATTACTTTGTAGATAGACAATACAAAACTTAAAACAACAAGATTTTTAGAGTATAAAATGTTTGGTGATGAGTGCTTGTTAGCGAAATGGGGCACAAGATTGGGTGACATTATAGTTACAGTTAAAAATGTTAATATTGTCGCGGGATTGATTTAAGCTACGACAGCATTGGAAGAACACAGATCCGTACAAATAAGTATTTATTACAATAATTTATTGTGGTAAAGATATGTACGATAAATCTAACACCGATGACAAAATACATATATTCGTTTCACATAAAGTACATTTTAGCTACGAAGTGGCAGCGGTACCACTACAGAGCCCGTGCTTTTATTTATACTGTGCACAAATATTAACTACTATTTTTTTTTCTTACGTTATGTCGTGAAGAATACTATTTCGAAAAAATATCTAACAGTACCTATTTAGAAGCGTCTATGATTCTGCCATTTTGTCAAAGAATAAACGACGGCCGATAGGTAAGTCATATTCATAGTTTCGTTTTCACAGATACGTTTTCTAGAGAAAGATATAGTCTAATTATCACGAAATTTGTTGTGCGTAGAACATTTCAATTTCTTCTACAGAGTCGGCAGAAGTAATACTTATTACTTAATGCTTACGAGAGTGAGTCAGAAGAAAGTTATTTATTTGTACGAAATGGGAAAAATTCACTAAAGCACAACCTTGGAAGAATAGTCTCTAGTTCTTACCACTATAATAATAAAGTCCACATTAGAGTTTATTTATATAAGGCAAAGTGTTAAAGTTGGGGTTATTCGAGATAAACATGTACAAGATATCTAGATGTGATTCCTTACAATAATTTATGTAGAGACTACTTTATTGTATATGAGATTAGGCGCATTGAAACGATTTAGATGGAGATGAATATCGAATTTGAATTATTTTCTTTCTACTTCGACCGATCACGTCTCGTCACCTCAGCTATGAAGATATGGCGAATTTTCAAGCAGAACTGTCACAGTTCATAATAAAATATTATCAAAATATAGAAATTAGAATTAGTTTGCCACATATTTGTTATTGTTGAGTTGATATGACGTGAGCTTTTTAGGTCCCTTTGATATTATTACATTCGATCTTAAGTGTGAGCAGGATAGAGTCAAAGCTAGTCGACATATAGCAACACGTAGACAACTGATACATCTCCGAGGACATTCACATTGAGTTACATAAATACGATTATATTTCCGTTACACATAACATACAAAATTTGCTACAAATATGTATAATTAAAGGAATTAAGCAACCTCATTTAAGCTCCTTACGTGACTTGTCCCTATACTAAATGGTGTTTCGATCCTTTGGAGGCCAGCCTCTTCATTCAGCAAGTATAAAATATGTACAGGAGGTCTGCTTAAACAAACTTTCTAATGGTTGTGGTACTCTTTGTGCCTCTCTTTCTTCTGAATAAGGAGAGATAGAGACAGAAAGGTGTACCATAAACATATACGAAATTCTGTGCGACGGAGTAACAGTCCGATAGTTTGGCTCGGACTCGCAGCATAATAGGTAATACTCAAACATGTGACACTCGCGATTTCATAATTTTAGTAAATTATTCACAACACTTAAATAATAACGTTGTCTCTTGAGATAGATACCTCTTCTTCTTCGATTATTTGATTCCAAGCGGTAGATTTTTTATGAAATTCAAATCAATTTTCTTAAAACGACCGGTTGAGAATTAGGTCGTTTAGTTTAACTTATTATGATATATAGAGGTATAAACCTAGTAGGGATAGCAATGTTCGTTGTTTTCATTCTACCGCAAGATCATAACATCCAGCAATTATTGCAAATTATTTCGTTGGTACGAAGTAAAAACATAATGGTAGGCTCGAAATGAATTCATTGCATTGTTTATATTAAGCACAACTATCGTACTATCAAATTATTAGTAGTAATGTCGATAGTCGCAACACTTCTAGAGGTATTCAAAAGAAAAATTACTCTGGAGAGTAATTTATATATCAATTCGGTGCTCGTTGTAGAGTATCCCGACCGTGAAAAAAATGTTCGCTGGACTGAGCACATTTTCCTCTTTCAATTGAACATAAGTATGAAATCGCGAGTATACTGTACCAAGTGAGGGTATCTAGTCGTCGCCTCGCCTGTCGGGCGACGATTCCCTCGATCAGTCGGGCGAGGCGTCGCCGGCGAGCGTGGTGGCGGGGAACAGCGGGTACCAGCCGTACGTGCGCTGCGGGAGCGTGAGCCGGTCTAGAGATATCTCGGCGCCGCCCAACGCCAGGTTGTGCTCGAAGCCGCCGCAGCGCTGCCACAGCATTACTACTAACGTGCGACCAAGGGCCTCGCTCGCCTGTGGTTAAAGTCAGAACTTTGGAACAAGGGCAACAGGAATCTTACCTCATTCGGCAAACGCACATACTATAATAATAAGCAATGTGTTTCATATAGTTCTATTTTATGATTTGTCATTTCCTTATTGTGTTGAAAAAATGCAAAACAGGGTTACAAATTAATGACTTACTAATTAATTACTTACAGGGTATAATTAGTTACTGTTGTTATTAATCTGTTAGTTATAACAACTTTTATTAATGTTAGTTGAACGCTTTTTAACGAGAACTATTCTCAAACACTTTCAAACGCTAACGACATCAACTCACTTGATACTTGAGTGTTTGCTTGAAGTGCGGCTCGGTAGTACGCCGGACGACCTTCGTCTTCCGCTTGTGGAGCCACTTGTCCCCGTCCCGCAGGTAACACTTGACGTACGAGTCGGGCACCTCGCCGTTCACGCCGTACACGCGCCTAGCGTGCGACACCTGCAACGTACGGGACTACAGTCATTAATATCATGTACTCGTCTACTTCAGGTTAAGTTATATTTAAGATCTCCCAAGATTTCGATCCACTTGTGAAGATATGTGGTAGATCCAGAAGGTCTTAATACACAGTCTATTTTTAATCCTGAACTGACTTTGTATGCTATGTCATGTTACCAGTGAAATGAAACAATACTATTTAGATCAGGAGTAAATATAGCCATTTTGTAACACAAGCGATTTGTGTTCAGTAACGCTGAGGATCTAAAACATAAATTCAGGTATTGAAAACGCATCTTGGTAAAAAGAAGGATTTATGAAGTAATTAAACTATAAGGCGACGCGTCTGCCCTAAAATAATTATAAACGCATAGGAATTTTCTCTCCGCGAAATAACATGAGTACCTAAATTGCGTAGTTCGCCTAGGTAGGATTATCAACACATGTTGTCATTTTTTAAAGTATGAAGAGAAAAAGTTGGAAAGTGAAACCTGGCCCAAGGCTGGAAGTACACTAAAATGTTTATGCCGAGGATTTGTGAACATTTAACATATAAACTACATGAAATGAATTATCTAATAGCAATGGTATGAACACTACACACAAAAAGCACATCTAACATGTATCTATTGAAATGGTTTTGTCCTGATACTTTTGTTGAATTTCTCACAAACAACCGTCGAACAATTGGATCTTCAACAAAAGCATGAAGAGTAACGCGTCGGTGATGTTCAGTGGACAGCACTCACCTCAAGCTCGAGCTGGCCCTTGATCATGAGTATGCTGAGGTTGATCTCGGCGTGCAGCGGCGGCAAGAGGCTGGTGCGCGGCGGCAGCTGGCCCGGGCCGAGCGGCGCCTCGCCGTCCGCCGCCGCCGCCGCCGCCGGCACCGCCGCCCACATGCTGCCCTTGCGCCCGCACGACGCCGTGCCTGCCACCCAACACCCTCACAACAACACAACCAAGCAACGACCACCGCACCCAAAGAACAAGCCAACAGCCACTCACTAATAGGTTCTCGTAAGCATTCCGTGGTGACAAACAACCCGTGTCCCATCGGTACGGTGAAGCTCATGCGAGACGAGCGCGGCGTCGGCAGCCGCCGTACCCCTAACACCCGACACTAATCGAAACTAGTTTATAATATATAATATAAGTAAGTATAATAAAACGGCCAACAAGAATGAAAGGAAACAAAACAGTTATTTCCCTAATTTCCATAAAACGAACTACGTCCTAAGGAGTATTGAATAGGTATATATACAGTTAGTCTAATAGAATGCGTATCGAAAAACAGTAAATATAATGGTTAACATTCGCTGAGGTGATGGAGTCCAAACATTGGCGAGACATTGGCATCAAGATGAACGGAGACAGCCGTACAGACGTCACAAAGAGACAGATGGAGTGAGCGTGAGGCCCGCGCGGGGCATGCGTCGGGACAGAACAGACAGAGTGAAGTGGATGACAAGCTCGGGCAGGCACATCGAGCGGAGTGTCGCGCGGCGCGCAAGCGATGTATGACCCATGCTACTACGTGGCCTGATCGACGGCACAAACGAGGGATCGCGGTCTTCTTACCGAGCCTCTATCGGTCCGTCGCTGCTGACCAGAACACAGTAAGAGTCAGTGCGATCGAAGCAGACACCGCTGTGCGCCGCCCACACTAACGGGGCTGGCCTCTGGCCTCTATGGGAAACTCACACCTAAGTTGTACTTGCTAGCAGATACATTTTACGGGGATCATTGTATTACGGGTTATGCTGATTAACATCTTTCTGAAATATAGCTTGGTATTCGTATATATCGCAGGAGGTCTTGGTCTCAAATCAGCAGGGTGGAAATTACAGGCGTTAACTTTATTTTAAGCTTAGGTACTGCAACAATTTGAACAACATAACTGCTGGTATTATACGATTCAAATTATAATTCAGCGCAATACTTTTGTAACCTACATTGCAAATAAACTTTATCGAAGATGAAAGTAAAGTGAAATATGAAGCTTAAATTAAAAATGTTTGGTTCGTAGGTCTAATGGATTCATTTATTGTTTTGGTAAACTTTTATCGTTGATTCTCAATTAATACGTAGTTTCTTTGACAGTGTCCGTATTTATTGAGAATAAACGATATTTGTAAGAACCTTTACACTCTGTTATGCAAGGCGTTTGTAGAAAATACACGTAAAGGGTAGGCACTGAAGAATATATGATACATAAATAAATTGATATTGGTTACTGATTTCACTTCGTTTTTAACAATTGAACTTATTTTAAGTACGAAAATATCAAACCGAAACATGAATCCAAAAGAACTACAAACACAAAATATACCTCTAAGTACCCAATAGACCCTATCACTGGTTATCATACAGACGATATATTTATATGATTATTGTTATGTATTCTATTGCGGTTAAACAAACTTACATGTATGTCCTTATTCATTCTGTCGCAATAACATTCTAATATACTTTATAAACCTTGTGTGTTTCGTTCCTCTGAAATATTTCATAGATAGTAAATAGCTCGTCTACATGATAAACTGTTGTCCTATCGTCGTTCTCCATAGATCTTGCTGAATTTTAGTGACTTAATTATGTTTGAATGAAGTGTATCACAAATGTGTACTGATATTGCACTATCCGTCATATAAACATGCGTTGGTTAAATATAAATTCTCACTTCTAGATAGTAACGATTAGTAAACAAATGTATTATTAATAGGTCGATATTTTTACCTATTCTAACGCAATAGGTACTATTCGTTGGAAGTAGAAGTGAGAACGTAGGCCTTAATCAGCTCATCCTTTTACGACAAGTACTCGTTAATGCGATTCAGCAAGATAGAGAGCGTCGACAGAGGGTCTAGAGAGCAGGGATGAAGCATCGACAGGACAGTGTTGACTTACGCCTAGCAGTGGAGCCGGTGAGCGAGAGCGTGCGGCCGAGCTCCCCCTTGACGGCGCGCAGCGAGCGCAGGATGTCGTCGGGGTCGCGGCGCGCGCACGACGAGCGCCGGCGCTCGTTGCGACGCGGCGGCTCGATAGCACCCTCTGATATGTTCCGTTTTGTTTTACTATTGAACTAAGTACGTAAGGCATCGTGTCTCGTGTGAGCGTCAGGCATCGGACCTGACGACGACGGAGTGAAGTGTTCAATCATCAAGTACCTACGTAAGTAATCCGAGACATTACCATGTTCTTTCTCGTAGCCCGCCACAAAGTATAGTAGTGTATTAGTATGCATCCGAAAGTATTGTAAGAGTAGATACTGTATGTCACTATGTGACACAGATGTTGAAGTAAGACAGTATGTTGAAAAAATATATTTCGTTGTACTTGTAAGTTACCTAACAATTGGAGTAAAATCACAGAGTATTACAAAATAGTACAATAAAATCTGTATAACAAGAGCTGATAGAAAGCACTCACCTTTCTCTTGTTGCTGAAAGGAAGACCGCCGGGAGCCGGGCAAGGACCGCGAGAAGTCCTTGCCGAGCTGGTAGACCTCCACTTCCAAGGTCTCGGACTGCGAGGAGCCGCGCCGCGAGCCGCCGACCCACGCGTGGTCCGGGTGCAGGAGCGAGGCACACTCGCCGATGGAATCCACGTCATCTGCACAAAAATTGCAGAAAGTGCTTTTAAATTAAAGATCGATTAAGATCAGGTTATATTTAGAAAATATAATTACTGCTTTTTAAGTAGTTTTTTCTAAAATATATTTAAGCTGTGATAATTTGACCACAGTAATATTACAGTAGTTCATAGTATTGTCAAATGAGAAAAAATACATTCCCTTGATCACCATAATAATATATCCTGTGTAGTGTTCACTGAAACCATAACAATACCTGAAACTGATCGCTGTGAAGCAAAGTCCCCTCGCCGCATCGCCTTGACCCCGGACAGCGAGCCTCGCGGCGAGGCGTTGGCCGAGCGCGTGCCGGCCCGCTCGTCCAGAGTCCACCAAACCGCACGGTCAGGCTCCGTGTACGCCTTCTCCAATTCCATCTGCAAGTTGAAGACATAAGCATATTACATATAGACCATTGTATTCTCGTCATGCCTTTACATCATTAAGGCTTAAGGCAGAGGTAGAGGTATCAATTATATGCAACTACCTAGATTTCGCTAGTGATGAGCCCAGCGCTTCCATTGGGTCGCCACACCTTTTGGTATGCAAGTTACCACAGAAAATTTCTTTCAAGACATCTTAATTTAATGGTCACTACTGAAACTGCTAGGGATTACCGTCTTTTTCGACAACCTTAATGTTTAATGGAGCGGATAGAACCTTTGTGAACATAATGTTCGATAAGTCACTTTAAGAGACATTGAAGTGTAGCTGAACAAATTGTAAATACGTAAGTACGTGTATAATAAATGTATTGGTAATTCGTAACTGTGAAGTCCACTCATCAGATAATCAGCCTCATTTTCATGAAGCATAAAGGAACATAATAAGAAAAAACTGGACTTATAGTAAAATGCTAAATAGTAACCTATTTAGTAAACAACAAATAGCCAATGGAATTAGACGTGTGACGTTCACTCACAGTGCATTCTCCAATGAGTACAGGATCAATTCCTGGACACGCGTCCCAAAGTGTCAGTTCCAGAGCGCGGCCGACTAGTAACTCGGCAGTAAGACCGCCGAAGCCGTGTGTCGCGTTCCATATCGGAGTGCAGGAAGCTGATGCCGGATCCGTCTCAATTGGAGGACAGGATTCACTGCAAATTAGCACATTTACATGTTACAAACAAGGAACGAAATCTGATGAAAACAATGTTTATAATATTGGTACAGAATGGGAGATGTAGGAGATCGTATCGAAATTTTATGGAAAAACTGTTAATTGATTAGTAAAGATAAGAGTTATTTAACGCTTACGTCTAAAATTCCGAGTGAAATTCATCTTTAATCTTGTGTGATGTATCTCGGGTTATTTTTCCTAGGTAACATACTTTTTTATCACTATGAACAAGCGTTTGACCACGAGCCTGCCTGATGTTAAGCAGCGATGTGGTCTACGATGGAGCACACTTGTTCTTGAAGACCTTCAGACTGTACTACCTATTCACCTTCGTTTGGTTCGCGTAAATCTCCAGGTTGTCCTATTGTAAAAACGCGATGGGGATATTAGGTTATGCAACTCCGTAGCACATTCTCATACATTGACTTATTGAGAAAATTCCGTTGCTCAATAATTTCCTAAGAGTTTAATGTTTAAAAATATAATAATTTTAATACGTACAGTGATGGTAGCAATCGTATCCTGGCAAAGGCTTCAGGCTCGTCCCCGTAACCGAGCGTATGGTCTCTGGGCGGAAGATCATCAGCCTGAAGCAGTACCACGACAAGTTTCTTCAGTTCACTCTCAAAGAACACTTGCACTTGCGCCCGTGCTGGCGGCCGCTCGCGCGCTCTCTCCGCACGATCTTGTTCCTATATTAACAAAGACGTTTTATTCCATGCTTACCTATTGAGACGTTCCATATTGAGACTTTAATTTCATTTCATGTTTAATAAAGTTATGGTTGTGAAACAAATAAGACAGCAGTGCCTAATGCCATCATAAAAAAAAACTCAATATGAATCGCTCCTGTTGAATAACACATCTACAAAACAAATATACAACGGCCTGATCTTTAAAATAAAAATAAAAAAACAGTTATCAGGGAACTGGTGATTGTTAAGACCGAGAATGCAAAACTAATATTTGACTGGTAGATGCATTTACTTCAGTAAAGTAACATGCAACACGTCCAGCTACTGGTTAATCGTCATCAGCATGAGAGAAATTAAAAATTTCATTCTGTGCGATCCATAGCGATGCAACGATTCGTATTCGTAACTCCGAATATTGGTATTAGTTTCATGATAGTCTTGCAAAATATCTCATCAACATGCTCGGGCCGAGGCATATATATAGTAAAACATAAAATTATTTGATAAAATTGGACGTTCTTTTTCGCCATGCAAAAAGCTGTATCATGCTCATATTGACGTCACAAGCTGCTTTTTCTTGTCTTTTTTTTTGTCTAAATTTCATCTAAGTGAATGGGTGCCTATTTATTGCTTTCTACAAACAGGTAGGTAGGTTTGTAATTTTGATAAGACAGGAATATTTAAATTAACAATTATTTATGAAGAAACCGATTAGAGGATGCTCCCAAACACTATATTGCTCTGTGATCATTTGATTAACAACAATATATAAAACCAGTCAGTAGAAACGTGTGACACGCACAACCATTTGTTAAAATTTTGAAAAAAATAATACTCATAATATGTGACTTTTATTCGACATCGACTCAGAACGGTTGCATAGATGAAACACACGATACAAACATGTGACATGTCAGTGAATACTGTAGATTTCATTACATTACACTGTATTGTGAGTTTGTAATCCACCTTGTGCATCATGCATTGTTGCATCGCTCACGGAACAATCAGTAATAAGTATAGGTATGATGCACTACATAGAGCGTCGGAGTAGGTGTCGGGTCGTGTGACGTCATCGGAAGCGCAGTGCGCGGCGCCGCCTGTCGCTCAAGGGGTTGCGGCCCGCCGGCGCCGGCGTGCGAGCGCCAAGCGCGGAACAAACGGTGCCCAAACACTACACTAGTGGAACAGCTAACTGGCCTCGCTGGCGACGCACCGGTCCGCTGCCGCCGAGCGACCACCGCTGCGCCTCCACAACATCCACCTTCCTTCCACCGTCTTCTACTACATCTTGGGCCTTCTACAGTTCTCACACAGTTCACTCTTCAACGTATAAGGTACAAGCGGCTGTCGCTCTAAAGCTTCGCTACTATCGACGATTGCCAATCAGTTCTAGTTTTCACCACTCGAATTCATTGGGATAGTTCCCCTATGAGGCTAACAAATAATTAACTAATTATTCTGTTTTCGGGACTACACTTACATAATTTTCCTATAAGTTTTGGATGACGGACGGTTCCCTACACTGTGAGACCGCTCGTCTTCGGATGGTATATGAAAAGGTGAGGCGGTTTTAAAAAATAAAAATCTGAAATAAAGTACGCAGCATTTTTTCACACACTTCACTTATAGTTAATCTTCATACAAACATTTTCTATAATATTATAATATGTAACGAATATAAATAACAAAGTCAGATAAAATATGCTTAGGTGTAAATATATCAAGAGTTCGAACATAGTTTTTTTTTGTCTAGATGTTGACAGATAACAATGTAAGAGCGTTGCTACTTGTAGAAAGAGACACTATTATCTTACGCTATTCTATTAGTAGTAGTAGTAGTATATGGAAGATGTAGTGATTAGTGCTAGAGTATCACAGCAGTCCGGGGAGAGCTCCGCCGGTGGACTAGCTACACGGGTGAAGCCACGGGGAGGCACCGAGTGGCAGTCTACTAAGTCCGTACGGGAGGGCGATACGCCGCTCGGTCACAACACATATTTGTTACATTTAAAGCCTTAGTAATGGGTATTATACCGGGGTTTTCGGCAATTTCCGTCGGGTCGGCGACGACGGTGATTTGTCGGTTTCAGGTTCTGTGAACCAAAAGTTATTACTTTATAAGCAAAGCTGGTTGGTTAGTAATAGGCTCCTATGTACACGTAAGTCCAGGGTTGTTACATCTGCTGGGAAAAAAGTATGGTGTAAAAGAGTGCGTAAAGACTAAAAACTTATTAATGAACAGAAGAAGAAAAGCATGCTGTGATCTTTTTAATGTATGTCAAGGAGGAAATAAATTATGTACAGTATGTTTCAACTTGCGTAGGTGTCTGGAAGATTAACATATGGCGTTAAAAGTGAGAGATTGGTGTATAAAAAAGAAAGGAACTGATTTCAAGAAGATAACATCAGTCAACTAAAATACATGTAAAGTGTAGTAAATTATGGTAATAATGAACAGAGATTTGATAAAGTTCATAATTTCAGAATGTACGACATTCTTGGTTTAAATTCAGCAAGCGAAGACTTGACAATTGTAAGAATACCATGACATGTGATGTTTGTCATTACAGTTTTCATAAACATGTATAATGTAGATATGTAAATAGATCTAAAGCGAAGATGATTCGCTCTGTTTCATATTAAAGGGTATTCTTAGCATTATTCTCAAAAGAAAAATGTCAGACCTTCGGTGTTCTTTCTTTTAAAGATTAGTACTATCAATAAAGGGTAATTGCTACTTTTGACTTCAAAGTTGAAGTAGTAATAAGTGATGGCTTTTTTATATGATGTAAATAATTCATTTTGAACACTGAAGAAGTCTATATTCGATCAATAGGTTCCAATTAAAGTAAACCGGAAACAATCAAGAATGAAATGGTAAACGGGGTAGCGCAATTTGTTTCTCTAGCATGTAAGAAGATTCTAATTAAGATATTAATCTTAAATTAAAATTTCAAAAATGTTGACCGCTTTTATGTTCACTATTTCATTTGTCTGTAACTCCCATTAATCGAAACAATAATCGTTTAAAGGGATATTTTTGTAATCACAAAAATCGAATAACAATATCGCTTATGAGAACTTCAACAAGTAAGTGAACATAATGAAAGGTGTGAGTTTAGTCAGTCTGACCGTATAGCAGCGACGGCGCGAGGTGCCGGTCGTGCGGCGGCGCGGGCGCGACCAGCAGCTCCACGCAGTCGGGCGCGCCGCGCTCCACCACCGCGCACACCTCCTCGAAGCTGCGCTCCGACAGGCATGTACCGCCCCATTCCAGCACCTGACACACGTTCTAACGTCACTACGACGATTTTAAAATCGCGCGAGCGGTGAAGCGCGGTGGAATAATCGTTGTCCATAACAATGTACGCATATTACATAAGACTATAAACTCTCATAAAACGTGGGCTATACGATTATTTTTAAAGGTCCTCTGGAGTACACATATACACCATAAGTGTATTTGTAAACGATATTGAAATGATTTGTAATTATGGAAACATGTAAACAACTATAAATCATAGTGGAATTAGTGTCGATCCATCGAAATTTCGGATCACTTACGTCACACTAATACTCTCCAAACTTTACGTCATTGTTTACCTATCGTTTCGATTACAAAACAAACTTTGGCCCTACATTTGTAGTTTAAAACAATGACTATCTACGCCGTACACAAACTACAGCAGATATATAAATATAAATACCAGACAAACATGTTAAGTTAATAATAACTTGACATGATTGTTTAACTAAAGTTTAAGGTACTGAACACACCGTTAAGCCTTACATACCTATGATAACTGATTTTATACAACATAGGTATTGACATCTACTCTATACACTTGCTACGGCGTAGATGGACGTTATGACGTAGCTTCGCGTAGTCAGCAGAAAAAGTTTAATGAACCTATTACTTCTTCATTGATATTATGTAAATTAGTGTGAAGTCCCTTTGTAAGGGTAAGAATGAAAGTGGAATCTTACCGAGCATTCCCGTGACTCGGAAAGAAAGTTGTGGTCCTGACTTAACTGACTGTCTGGACAGAAGTAAATCCGACTTAGAGGCTGTCGGGTGGCAGATAATCGGGATAAACGCTAAACAAAAGAAGAAGTGAGTAGTCCAAACGGGGTAGAGAAATGAGTGTACCTTGTCTCCCTGCTGCAGGCCAGCGAGGTCGGCGGGCCCGCCGGGCACGGTCCACACCACCACCGCCTCGCGTCGCCCCGACGCGTCCGGCTTGCCGCCTACTACGCGCATGCCCCAACCGCGTGCTGTGTCGTACATAACAATATAACATGCAGTGGTACAAGTATCTTTTGGTATTCTCAATGGTAATGATGATTAGTTAAGTATATGATACGATTCGACATTTAATTTTCAGTTATCAGGTTGGATTTCTCACGCTGTTATAGATAAAAACTGTAACCGCTTAGTCATTCATCATGGTGATACTAACGGTACATCTGCTCTTATTTTACGGTACAAAATTAGAACAGTATACAGGGCTCCGGGGGTAAAAAGATAAAATCTGTTTTTTCCTTCTCAAAAAGATTTGCAAACCAAGACCATTACGTGTCAACAAACTCACATCGATGCCCCTTATCAGCGGGGTCTTTCCTGAGCGTGACACGTCTGGGCGAGCGGTCGTCGACGTCGTGTATGACAATCTTTATGGCTTCAGCGTCGACGGACATCTGCCTGGTGGCGGCTGCGGCGGCGGCGGCGGCAGCCGGGTCCTCGGGCGGGCGGGCCGGGGCGCCCAGGGGCAGGTTACACGTGCGCTGCTGGAGGGCGGCTATGTCGGGCCTGGAACATCACTTAGTGTTCAGTTTGTTTTGAATTTAGCAGAATTTGCATTTCTGCTCTGATCTCAGACGTTAAAATAATGAACATGATATTTTTATCAATAAGTAAACAATTTGAAATGCGATCTAATCTATCCGATTATAACTCGATGAGCTACACGCATCACGTAACCCCAATATATTTCGTACTCGTCATATATGTCAAATTTATTTACCTAGAAGTGACCTTTTTTGCCTGTCTACCACATTAGGATTTTCAAATTAATTAATGGGTAAAGATCTACTTACAGCTGACTCCCGCGACGTCGCACGGGCCTGTCGTCGTCGACGGCGAGCGCTAGCACGGGAGGCGCGTCGTCGTCGGCGCGGTAGGAGGCGCGGCGCGACCCCCCCGACCCCGCGCCCGCCGCCCCAGCCCCCGCGCCCCCCAGGCTCGCTGCCACCGCGCCCGCAGCCAGCACGTCTACTGCTGACGCCCTGTATCCAGTACACAAGATCAGATTTTGTCATGATACAAAAGGTCAAATAATTATGAAATTTATATTAAGAAGAAATGGTACTAAAATGTTCTAACTATATAGAAAACAAAATAAATACCTACCTATAAGTAACTAAAACATTGTCAGATTTACAGTGTGCGAAAGCGTTAAAATTGAAATATATATATATATATAAAAATAGGAATTACTTAGTAAATCCTTGTTGCATAATTATTATTAAACACAATATTCCTGAAACTTAATAACTTCACATTATTATAACCTTATAACAATCTAAACAAAATGAATTCAATGACGTTGACCTGAAACAGATAACAACGTAGGTAATGGATACTATCAAACATCAATTTAATCCAACATACCTTCTAGAGATGCTGGGCGCCGCGAGTCCCTCGGGCTTATCTTCGTCGCAGGATCTCTGTCGCGGCATGCGCACGGAGCGGCGCCGCGCGGGGCTGACACACACGGCGCTCGGGCGCCGGCTCTCGGCCGCGCTGCCGCCGCCCGCGCTTCCACCCCCGCCGCCCTTCAGCTGCCGCCGGCAGCGGGGTTAGGGCATTAGATGACAGGGGACGACACAAGTAAAGCCAACCCGTATGAGATGCGTGACGTGACACAGCGATCGCTCAACAGATCGGTTCACTTACATTTATAGCGGAGCGGTCAGGATAGAACATATAGAAGAGTGAAGTTTGACAGTGTTCAGTTGATGCGCAGATGATGCAATGGTTGCTTGTAAATGTTGAGTGTTGATGTGTATCGCTTCATGCAAACAGTTAGACATTTTTACACAGTATAACATATAATTAATTATTCATAAGCTGTTTTGAAGATATTATTTGTACATTTAAATACTGGGTGTATTACGTGTTTTGAAGTGCAAACGTGTAGGTTTACTATTTACAGAGTAACATATAATATAATAATTAATTCGTAATATAATGTCAGTTTAAAAAAGAAGTAATATTAGTTTTTTTGTAAATTCTCAAAGGAATTCTCGTAGCAAAACGTTATTACAGTAACTTTACCATTACCTTTTCAAGCTCTTTGAGCGAGGCGGGCGAGACGTCTGAGTGGCGGCGCAGCTCGGGCGAGCGCGGGGGTGCCAGCGCCGCGCCGCCGCCGCCCGAGCCCAGCCGCGCCTCCGAATGGCGCCGCTATACCACACAAAATATTTTGTTAGATATTTGAGCTTGTAAGTAACTTAATATGAAAGCAAGTAGCTTAATATTTTTATTATTAATATGTGCTCGCTGAAAACTGAAAAATCAAGTAGACTGTTTAAACTAACTAGACGTCCTGAAAATAATACATCTTATATTTTCCTTACCTCAAAAAATAGTTTTTATCATTTATGTATCAGTTATATAAACAAACGTTGAAAAGAGGCAAGCATGTAGACATTGGCAAAATGGAATGGGCCAAAACCTTTTTATAAAACTTTGGAAACCAGAGCCAGTTATAAACATAATAGTTATTAAAACGTCAGCTACAGTAAAGGATGGCGAACAATACCAGTAGGGATCCAGTAGGAAAACTATTGTGAATTAAGAGAATTTAATTTTTTTTAACTGCGAGTCATATTTCATATGTAAGTACTGGCAAGCTTTGAGTGTACCTGCAAGGTATCAAGGGCAGGCACGTCGAGCAGGGAGTCGGTGCTATTCTGCGCGGCGGGCGGGAGCCGCGGCGCCGCCTTACGTCGGCACACCGAGCAGCGCCATGCCGACTGCACTCACGAATGTCATGATTAAGATACGATTTATGAAGAAAATGTTCTAAGTCTGTGTTGCAAGAGTAAATCATTATTTATTTACAGTTCATGTACCTAGTGTTTAATTTGAGAGTTTTTTTTTATTGGAGCAGCACTTAAACATGTCAAAAGTCGTAACAAGTTCGGGGCGAGAAATTATATTGAAGTTTAAGGGGTTGTGTGAGGCAGAACCCAAGAATCAAGATCTTTTATTGGCGTAAACAACTTTAATTCCAGAGTGTTAGCTATAGTGTTAATTTTATTAATAGATGTCAACTAAGTACACGAATTCTCCATTAAATTGTAGTATTGGCAACTGGAAAACAAATCGAAAGGATTTTTTCTCGGGAAAACTGTTTCAGGGAAAGCAAAATAAGGTCAAAGAGTGGCACACTTCAGGGAATAGTCGTCCGCGTCCGGCAAAAATATTTAGATGATTCATCATTCCAACAACAAGGGATACTTATAAATCTGGATGATATACAATTGAATCGCCAAATGTGTTGCTAAGCGCAAAATTCAAGAAGGGCTGCACATTCTTAAAAAAATGATAATTGGACGAAAAATTATGCTAATCCGAAATTATAATATCAAGCGGGTCAATTAGAAAAACATACATTAAAAAATTAAAACGTCCCACAGGTAAAGGGAGCAGGTTTAACAATAGGATAAAACATATTATCATAAGATGTACTGAAGGTTGTAGTTAGAGACAACATAGCGTAGTGTATTGTGCACAATTGCACATGCATCAAAAGTATGCTCGGTTTGGGAAATGAAGCCATGAGTGATTTCATGTAGTTAAATAAAGTAGCAATTCAAGGCTCACCCCTTCTTCCTCGCTCGTGGGTTTGGAGTAGGAGGAGCAGTCTTCGCAGACGCGGTGCTGGCAGCCGTGGCACACGTGGAACACCTCCCCTGGCTTCAGCGCCTTCAGACACACGCGGCATGCGCCGGCGCGGGACGGCGCTTTGCCCGCCTCACTGGGGTTATACGTATGATTTAGGTAAGGGAAATTAATTAGTAGTTGGGTGAAGTAATACGTACACAAGCCAAATGAAATAAATTAATACGGACCCTGGGCCTGCCACGCAAGCGCAAGACAGAAGAAGATTAATGGTTGATTGATGTCATTCAAAATTACCTGGTTAATTATGTTTCTGGTTTCCTCGACGAAAGTGCAATGAAACGCCCAAACTAAACGAGCTAAAGTTTATTAAGTAATATAAATAAAGGTTTGTGTTCTCACCAAGATTTTTTGCAAAAGGTGTGGTTTGTGGGCATTTTATTCCCACGGCAAAAGAGAAACGCTACTTATTTCAAGTAATTATGCAACAATGCTAATATGCCAACTTCATACCATATTATACTAGCAAGCGTTCCTATTCCTGAATAAAAGCAATGAGCCAGACTTTCGTTGTTGGTATGCACTTGTACTGAAAGCTATATTTTAATGAGTTGGCTGTACTCGCGGTGGAATATGTCTCTATTTTACCGTTCGGTTTTGGCAGGCGGCTGTACGGGCGGAGGTTGGGCGGGCGGAGGCGTCGGCGCCGGCTCCACCGCTCCTTCTGATGCTCGTGGTCCCAACTTCGTTACTGTTAAAAAATATAGACATACATAAGCTCACGTCTATAATTTAGCTACAAAATTTAAAATCGTATGTTGACGCTTCGTACATTATTGAAATAACTGAAGAGACACTTGGCACACCATTTGTGGTGCATATATTTTATACAATAATTTCCTTAATTAAAAACCAACAAATGTAAGCTAAGAATATTAATATTTTCCCTGTCAATATAGTGAAATCTAAAAGAAAAAGCATGTTTCGTATTTAATTCTACGGGTGTTTAGAAATAGGCCCCTGATATGCAAATGTGAGAGCGGGCTGATGAAAGAGCCGCGCGTCCGTGACCTCCGCCGCCGCGGGCAGGACAAAATCAATAGCGCACAGTTGCACGTCAAAACAGACGTGGGTTAGCAAAATTAAAAAAAAATATATATATCAAAATCTTTGCGCCTGTATTGATAAAACCATTCTAGGTTAGGTATTTTCCGAAAAAATATATGCCAGGTATACTGCCGTGTTATAACTAGAAAGCCGTTAAGCCTCAAATGTGGGATTTTGACTTTTTGATGGAATTTCAATTCTCTATCTTTCTGTCTAAGAACCAATTATAAGTCCCTTCAATGGTTTTTATTAGAATAGAAATCGTCTGCATGGGTGCGTCGTTTTTCGTTCATTCTAGGCTTTTTTTTTTCATTTTTATGTTTCCGTAAGAACCATCGATATTTAAAAAATGCGAAATTGCTTCAGCTGTTATGTATATACCTATGCCGTGCTAATGTCAAGATAGGGAGATAAAATATCGGATCTTCATAGTAGGTATTAACCTGATCCTCAAATTCATTGCTGGGCAGTGCAATATGTTAGTATGATGATATTTACTGCTAACAGAAATGCTTCGATAATTTAATTCACCGACCACAAAAATCAACAAAACCGCTGCACAGTTATTGCACGCTTCCGCTCGCTGATTGTACGATAAATATCGAGAGTGTTCCCGATACTCTGCATACTTGTGTTGCGGATGCTGCCTGTTTATTAAATACCATAGATTACGGCTCGTATTCCCGACTCAGAACAGACTTCTCTCAGAAAAATATTTTACCGTTCTGGGTATATCATACATACTTATTACATTAAGACAAGTATCTACAATAGGCTGTGAAATGTGACATATAATAAACATACATACCTACATCCCTCGTAGAATAAAAATACCACAATGCTAATAAAATATAAACGTGATAACTGGTGTATGTTGACATACGTTGTACTCGTAATACTCAATATTGTTTAAGTTATAATGTCTATGGAATATAGATAATAATGTCTATCAGTTCATAAAAAAAATATACGATATAATAGGTAATGAACGTCTAACTTTGAGACCATACGACGGTATATGTTTAAATAAAAGGGTTTTCCCGAATTTTAAATGGTCCCGTACGTCTAGGCCGTAAAAATAATAATCTCCAGACGTCTCTTTACCTACAGTTTTTTTGGAAATTGTTCACAATGTTTATTGTAAGTCTACATTTAGTTAAAACTGCAATAAATTGTCCCGAAAGCTATTATAGTGAGCAATAGCTATGCCAATAAAGCTTTTATTTGCATAGGTCGCGACTGTTTCAATGAATACCCCGCTTGGAATCCGTCACGACATTCATAGCGCCGCGCCGCTGACCCTGGAACTGGATTCTGGACTAAATATATATCCTGGCTTACTTACTGGCATCGTGACCCGCATATTTATAGCCTGCTAGCTGCCTCTCGTGGTTTTGCTTGAGGCTTCTAAAGTTTCTAAGCGTTAGATAGCCTAATATTTTTACTATTAGGATTGATGTATTGCAAGTGCTCGTATCTCAGCTGTCTTTGATGATCGGAGCTGATTACCGAAGCTAACGACAACAACATTGGATGCGGATACCAATTGGATGTGTGACCGTCTTTATATGAAATTGTTTCGAGAGTTTCCGTGCTTTGGACGGTATGTTAAGCCATAGATCCCGTCTGTCTCGGCAATAGTAGTTAAGTTCAGTTTTATTTATGTCCTCAGCGGTTTGATAACATCTAAGTTGAGGTGAGCACTGTTGTTGAGGTGGTCGCTTGCTTTAACTTATACTCGTTAGGGTCTCGGGTGGTACGTAGCCCGCCGAAGGAAATAAATAAAAAGCCGATCCCGGATGCTCCTGTGGAAGCGGGTTCACCGACCGGGATGTACGTATTTTTGTGTATACAAGTCGTTGTTGGTAAGATGCTGAATATTCTATTTTTATACTTCCATTGATAGTCCCTAACCAAACTTCAAAGTTATTTTTGGATGGGTAAAATGAATGTAGATGAAGCGAAAGGGGTATGTCAGGATCGTGACAAATGGAGATCTGTAGTCTCTGCCTACCCCTCTCGGAGACAGGCGTGAAGTGTATGTATGTATGTATGTAAAAATAACTCAAATATAAAAAAATGGTATGTTCAGTATTTGACTTCTCAATACCTTGATCACCCTTTATGTGCCTAACTCTTAATTAAATTAATAAACATACGTGTAATAGTAATTACTGAAGGATTGCGCTCTTCTGACGATATTTAATATGTATCTTACTGTGGGTGAATATCGATTTACATATATATTCAAGTTTATAAAATTTTCCATTGTGTTACTATTAATGTACAATTGCCGAATTCAGTAGTATTTACTTTACGAGATGTGTTTTCCGAGACTTCCACAATAGCCCCTAGTACTCATGTAGTTTCAAAGCAGCAACTTTGTCACAAAGAGTCGGAGTTCATTCGTCGCACGCTAATTAATGCCCAGACGAGCACAGTCCAAACAAGTACCAATTCTCCAAACTACGCTCGAGTCGAATTTAAAAGAGTAATATAAATTGGAATGTTCCTTTGTTTTCTTACACAAAAAAACGAACGGTCGAAATGTTAAAAGCTTCGAAAATCGAGCGAGAGAGCGAGGTTCGAACAATAACAAAATCGATGATTAAATTCGGATTGTAGGGATCGTTTTGAAAATGTTTATCAATTACGCCTCTCGGCGCTGTGCCGTGATTGGCTGTGCGAGATTGGATGCGAATAACTTGCATACCTTTTTGTACGTTTCGTTGTAGCCTACTACTAAAAATAGGGGCAATATATGATTATCATTTCCGCTATAACTGGCGATGATCCTGTGTCTACCTACATTTCCAAAAGAACTTAGTCTTAGGGCTTAAATGGACAGAATTGAATTGACATATGCATTATTGGTTACGCAAATGATAAAATAAATACATCAGCAACTGTATTACTATGTATTGTAAACATTAATAGAATAGAAATCACGCTAAGTGTTTTTGAATTGGTTTGCACGGTTTTTTATTGAGTCACTGTATTTAAATTGATTTTATACCTACATGTGATGATCTTACTATAACCAGCAAATCTCGTTTTTTACCTTCTATAATGGTAGAATAATCAATATGCTTTATTAGAAATCATAATATTACTATATTTTATATGTATTACAATAAATGCGAGAAAGCAATTTACATAACGAATCTGCAAGAATCAACATACTCGAATGGCGTATAGTGACAAGTAAAGTTAGGGAACCCTGCGGAGTTTCCAGTTGTTTCAGCTTACAAGTTTAAGTACTACGCCTGTATTTGACCGTAGGACTTCCAACATTGTCTAAATTGTACAGAATAGCTCCGGAATTGTCCCAGCGGTACAATGTTGTGCTATTAAGTAGCGTTTCAGTTAGTTTTCTTTGCAGTTTTGGTAATAAGCCCCTTAGTGGGCTGGAACTTAATAATAATGATACCATTTTGTAATATAAGGCGTAAAATTACGTATGTAGCGTTGACGTATATAATGATACCAGAATTATGTTTTATTCATTAAAGCACAATTGTGAAAAATATACTGCTATATCCACTATCTATTACCTATAGATTTTCAGATAACTGTCTATCTGTCTGTCCAATGCAATTATTTTAAAAGAAGCTTATAAAAGCCTCTTAGCAGGGATACGAAGCGTAATGTAATTATGAGCTTGAAAATATTTACTTCGTTAAAACACAATACGGTTCATAAATAATTTATGACAGTTAATTGATTTCAAAGTACGGATACTTCGGCGGCGTATCTTAAAGTGAGCACTTTAATTTAACGATAATGGGAAATTGGAGATGCATGCATATGAAATTAATTGAATAAAAAAATTGGTACAAATTGATTTTATGTATAGATTTAAGTGTATTGCCTCCAAGGAGTTTTTGATGATTCTGATTGAGTGATATTTGCTTATTTAAAAAAAAAATAAGAATAAAGAATCGACATAAATAGTACTAGCCCATATTTTTTTTATATCCCCTGGTTGGCCAACATCATACCCTAATTTCATCATGGGACCTTGGAAATAAAAAACATCATAAAATTCGGTTCTTAAACGATGGAGTTATCTGCGAACAAAAATAAACAAGATAAAAAGCACATACGCTACGTATACGGTTGAATTGACGAAGAGTCCTTTTTAGGTCGCTTAAAAATGACCATCTGACATTATTCTAGTAAGATTAGCAATGTATCTAGTAGCCCATTGGCCCAGCCAATTGTACTCTTACTATTTGTGCATATTTCCTCAATGGTCAAGCTAGAACTGATCTATTAAAATTGATCATGTTAAAAGGTTTTTCTAGGTAGGTAGGTATTTATGCCGATGAACTTTTATCTACGAGAAGACTACGTGCTACGCCGTAGCTACTGCTACTTGCTACGCACCGTAGACTTAACACAGTAACACGATGATATATGGCCCGTGTTCTAAAACACTAATCGGCACTCAGGTCAGAGGTTTTCTCTTTTTCGTAGTTTTTCTCTTTTACACAAACAATATTAGAGCGAGACAAACGTTACTAGAGCAGCGATCTATTCATGGGGGGGAAGTTTCAGAATACAGGTCTGTAGTATAACGCTCAAACTTTTAACAGTAGCTACTTATACATTAATCTTCCACTAAGAAACCTAATTATACTAAATTAGTTTACGCTCCGTAGTTTCACGTGCAGGAAACTCCGTTTTCCCGGTCCCAGGGAAGCAAATTTTCTATTCCTTTTTAACATCTTTCTCATCATCTTTCTCCACGGTGTATGGAATTTGACGAATCGCTCAGTATTTAAGCATTGCGAATATTCATTTTTAAATGAATACTAAAGATGTACTCATTTATATCATTTGCCGTATGTGATTATTTTCGACGGGACGCTATCCATACTAATATTATAAATGCGAAAGTAACACAGTCTGCCTGTCTATCTGTTTTGCTTTCAAGCCAAAACTACTGAACCGATTTAAATGAAATTTGGTATACAGATAGTAGTGAGCCTGAGTCTAATTTTTATAATGTATATTGGCAAAACAATGTTTGCACCGTTGAAGATACAATATGTCGAGTTTGTTTCACAAATTGAATGTATTCCGAACTTCAGGCAATAGCAGGTCATAGGAGCTCAATCCACGTGAGTTGTTTTAGCTTTATTGGGACGAGGCGGTGCGGCGCGTTATGTGCTCACTGTTGTGACTAGTCCGTGTCATGCGTCACCGTCGACTCGACTCTGTGACGTGTGACAATTGGCTTTTAAACCTTTTTTGCCCCGAAGCAAGTCAGGGCAGCCCCAGTTATTTGTTGCGAGGAAAAAAGAGGATGTATTTCTGTCAACGCAACTCTATTGTTTAATTGAACATTTATTCCACTTCGCAGATTATTTTGTTTAAAGCCGACATAACATCAAAAGGGTTCTTCGTTTTTCTACGAGTATAGCAATTAATAAATAAAATAGCTCGCACTAATATTAATTTTACTGTTTTTAAGGCAAGTATGCTATGGTTAATGTATTTTTACCTTTAAAAACGTTGTTTTTAAACTAAATTATTTGTTAAATTGACCAACGTTTTTACCAATACAACATTGTTTCTGTTATTGTGAATTTTGTTATTCAGAGCAAAGCTTACAGTATAAGTTGTGTGTGGTAAGGCCCAGTGTAAATATCCAGTATTTACTTTGTATGTTTGTTTTGCTTTACTGGTGGTAATGAAACGTAGCGCTCGAACAGACTATGTTTAGTAGTTGCAGTACTGTGAACTCAATGTATTACTTTGTACGTGATCATTTATTTAGGAACCAACAAATGTAATTGCACAGACAAAAAAGCGGAGTTTGGTTTTGAACAAAATATTGTTACAATGTAACAACACAAATTAGTATTTTCCAGCCAATACCATGCTGTTAAGTTCCTACGTTTAGCTGTTTGGGCTGTGCGTTAATTGTCAGTCAGTAAGCTTCTCCTTTTATGTATTTAAATTAAAATACAACGAATGTTATGTTGCACCGACGCTATTGCATATTTTACGAAAGCATGCAAAGTAGAATTTGTAATCCTAACTTCGTCTTTGTTGTTTTGTCACGTTCAGTGAAATATGCTTCACGAACTGCATTAATTGATTTCTAATATACCGCTTTGGGATAAAGAGGTGAGTTTATTTAAAAGTAGGTACTAACCTTTGTCCTGAGCAGTGAGTAGTGACGACGAGAGCGTCTGGCGCAGCTTGCCGAAGGTGCCTGGCTCCATGGCACCCACTGCACCAGGGTCTTCCGTCGCCACCATCTGAAAACATATACATTGATTGCAAGGATTCTTTTGTCTGCACGTGACACAATAAATTCGCCCCGAGAATGTTTCGGAGGTGACATTTTTTTTGTTGGAGCTCCTTTGTAGCCTATTACAGAGAGAGTGCTGTTGAATAAAGTCATGTTTCGAAGGTCGTTACTCCCCGAACGTTATCCGGTTATAACTTTTATGTGCTTTTTTCTCTTATTGAGAGACTAGTAGATAAATCAGATAAAAATACGCTTTCTACGCATATTAATGGCATTTCACTAAGAGGTAAGGTGAGAGGTGTAAAAGGTGCCACCAGAAGTTCGGAGTCCAATTCTCCCTGTGGTATATACCTTGCTGTTCTAGGACTGAACTAGGTTTTGGAACCAAACGAGAGCACAAGGCTAAAATAATATAAGTTGTAATTAAATATCAGTCCATTCAAATTTAAAATAAATCTGTCCTAACTGAATAATTAGAATAAATAGCAGTATTTGAGATATCAGATTCTGATCGGACTGTGAAGAACTCTCGCTTTGACACGGTAATCAGCTATCACCGAAGCCTACTCTACTCTAGAGTCCCAGGCATATTTTAATGAAATAAAATGAATGGACTTGTATACATTTGCTTTTCAGATTTTGTAAATTACTAGATATACCCCGTAGTGTTATCAAGGTTGTCTCCCGTTTCCCTAAGTAATAGAGAATAAAATATAGCCTATGTTTTTTCTAATACTTCAAAGAATACATCTAAAAAATCAAGTCAATTGTATACGTAGTTTTCGCGTGAAAGCGTAACGAACAAATTTACATTGTAGTACAATGGATTTGTATACAGTTCTGTCGGCTTTGATATCTGTGACATGAGACTAAAGAAGTTGTGGTTTGATGTAGGCGATATTCAGTGGTATGGTTCTTTAATCTGCATAATGTAATAACAATATGTACTAATAATTCACAATATTTTGTGCTCAAATTCAGTAGTCTGCATAAAAAAATCTAGTCGAACTCACTGCTTCGTAGCGTTTTCTTGTACGTTTACCTTGCGTCCTGTGGTATGGATTAGGTGGCCTTATTTTTCATTTGCCTTTTAATGAATTAATGGACCGAGGTCAAGAAATGCCGCAGGAGAAAGGCCTGCAGAGATTTAGTGGGGGCTTTATACACCTTGGGGGAAATTTGTGTTAAAACAATTTGAATGACGTGTAGAGGTTACCTATTACTGGTAATACCTTTAATATGCATAATATGTTACGCTGGGCTACGATCGCTTCTGGTAATGTGCATACATTGCTATTATGTTACGATTTCTAAAGGTCAATTTCCTTCGAATACCCCTATTTGAATTTAAAAGAGATATAGATACTTATATAAAATGACCAAAGTATAGTTACATTATCAACAAATATTAATAATCGAAGATAACCGATTCTTATATTCTTTGAATCAGCCAAATAATCAGAAGTAAAAATGAATAGGTTAAATGCTAAGGTTATTGGCACTTTATGTGAAAGTTATTGTCCATTATGTTTAACGGAAAACAGTTCTTATTTCTTTCGCTCAGAGTTCATGTGGCCAATTACTCTAGACCGGCCGATAACTGTAGCAATCACTTTATGTCTTATCGGGGCGAGGGCCATTCTTCAGTGGCCATGTTAAAAAAATCACTTTAACGAAAACTCGTGTCCGTCGTAAGGCTGCAGTAGCGATAAAAGTGTTTATAGAGAGTAACGGCAGAGTAACGCCGCCGTTAATGTTACGGCGCGCAACAGATGGGGGCGGGCGGGGATCGATCGCGTCCCGGAGAAGCTATTTTCGTTTTCCGATGGAGTGGAAAAAAATCTGTGAGCGACGAAGGAGATAGTAATCAGGCCCGGCGAATACCGTCTGCCCCTTGGGGTACCTCCATAGGCACTCTGTTATTCAAACACTACGACGGAAATATGACAAAAGTTATCCTGAAGGTTTTATTAATTTATTCAGAGGAAGAGACTTGATATGTTTTTTGATGAACTAATGAATTATGATTATTACGAATTAATTACGTTTTAAACGATGTTTATGATGCGAATTTATTTTCTTTTCATGGTAACAATGCATATTTGATCATACGGGCCCAACAATACATGGTCATACGAAATACTATGGCAAAGTAAAAAAAAATACACAAAAAAAATCACGTCTCTTGCAGAGGCACTTGCTAAAACAAATGCGCAATGGCAATGTTCTTTTAATGAAATGTTCAAAATAGCTTTTGTCTCTGGTAATTGACATCTACCATACGCCAATCAGTAGGAAAAGTAAAAACAGTAGCCTTCGGCTTCCTAGGATATTTCTGTATCAACTATAGATGAGATTAAATACATATGGAAAACCTTATGTTGTCTCCAACGTGTCCTTAAGCCGGTTTTACACCTTAACCGAAGCGAGCCTGTTAATAACTCCGTTAACCACGCAATACAAAATTGCACACACCTGTTTCCACCAATAAAGAATAGAGCGAAAATGTTAATTTATAATTTTCAGATCAGCTCTTTTATTTCGCTTTTTTCTCTTTCGCGGTGGAAATCAAAGTCCCGAACTCATCCTTGGTGGAAAAGCAAACCTATTTTATTGAAAAGGCGGCCGCTCCGCTAGACATACATAGCTTAGCCTCTTTGGCGGTGGAAAACCATCTTTAGAATCTTTCCTCGATTTTTTTTTAATCGCACGCATATTGTATCATATTTTATGACTTAAATTTGTCTCACGGACAAGGGTCGAGCCTCCGATTCCCGCCTTCGATATAATACTTTAGAGATGAGGTTAGGCATTATTTTGTGCGCGGCGATAGGTACTTGATAAGTATTTTTGCTCTTTGCTTGTAAATTACATTTTTTTTTGTAAAACCTCTCAAGAACTTCTTTGATCCAACACGACTAAAATCCATCCTAATAATCGATAACATGACACTAAAGACCGTACTATCTCTGAAGATTCAGTTTTGAGAGGAATTACATATAAAAGCTGTCAAAACTAGAGGTTTCGAAGCTGGCTTGATATTTCAGCTCCATTTTTATAAAAAAAACTTTTGTTACAGTCAAACCTTACGTTAAGTACAATATTATGTGCATTACACAGAATCTTAAGGCTGTTTAAAAAAAATATTAAATTGAAACATAATTTATGTCCCATTAATACTAAGTTACTAGTACTAAGAACGATATAAGAAAGTTGAAAGCTTGAAATTGAAATCCACAATTTTTTGATAATGTATGAAAAAGTGAATAACGTGATTAATTTTACTGACTAATTAATTATCTTTTTTTATGCCATTATTTGAGGTCAAGGTTCTTCCATCCCTTTTTCTGGAATCTTCACGCATCCGCATATTTATCTCCTTTTTCATGAAGCGATCTTCCTGCTTAGAACATGTACAAACCATACTAACAAGACTCCTTACATTCACTAGATACTTGAAAAGTTTTGATTCATATGAAATAACTTACAACGCGATCTCAAAGTAGAGAAAGTTGTTGAAGCGTTCTAAGTATACCGGTTGATATTAAGGCCTGATTACAATTTTAGAACTTTGGCGGCTGAAGTAATGGATCTAGCGTAGTAGGTTGAACACGTAGTTTGTAAAGACCACAACAAACTGGTTGGTTGGGCGCGGATGAAGCAGTCGCGGTGTAAGGAAAATGGCTCGTAAAATTATCTAGATTAAACCCATTTAAGCCTCTTATTGCCGTACAAACACACGCTACGGCTCTATAATTGAAGTTAAGGGGCGGAATGTATGTTTGGGTTAGGCACTGAACACGCTTCAGAATGGAGGCGTAAACATCTGTAACAAGTTGGCAGCAAACGCAAAAAGTCAAACAGGCATTTTTTGTGCACGATTTTTATAAGCGTCGGATCTTTCACAATATTTCATCTTATTAAAAAAAGTCAGTAGCATTGGTAGGCTTTTCCGGTAAAACATTTATTATTTACATGCACAATAAGAAGAATCTAGTGTAAAAAAGTGAGGAAAGCCCATTTCGAAACTGACCATGAACAAGTCAGGTATGAAATGGGTCTATTCTTTCCCGTGTCCCGTTCCCAGCTACCTAATCGGGCCACGAAATGGGACTAAGGATAAAGTTAAAAGAAGGTCATCTTTCGAGGAGCACGGCAGAGGAGAGTTCATTTAAGAGGTTGCTGAAGGTTCCAATTGACGTTCGTTAAAAATGCTACGACTCCATTTAAAAAATACCGTTTCTTTACTTTTCAAGCCTCATCAGAAACATATATTGATTACAATTTTAAGTCGCCTATTTTTTTAGAAAATTAATATAATTTAAAACAACATCTCAGACGGGAAACACGGTTGTAAGAAAAAAGATCCTTGCTATTTATTTTTAATTTGGCTTAGTTATGTCGGACGTCAATAACAATTATTAGTCAATAAGTATTTCAATCAATAAGTCTCTCAGAAAAATAAAGTCCGCAGTCCGTACAGGTCGAGCTAAATAAAACCGTTTAAAAAACAAACACCACCGGTTTTGATTACATAGTGTGAAAAATTTTATTGGAAATATTTCCTATTAAAAAGAAACTATTTCTCTAAGCATATTATTTTAAATTTTCGATTTACAATAATAGTATTGTGTAGGGAGCATGTGACCATTAGTGAAATGCCCGGGATATTGTTTAAATTATATGCCGAGATTTTTTCACTACAACACTGTTTTACGATACTCCCTCCTCTCTTATTCACTTTTTTGATGCAATCATACATTTTATTCAAACATGAAAAGAGACCATACATTTTATAAAAATCGCAAATATAAACGAACAGCAGCCATGTTCTTATCAGCAAAGCATTTTTTTTTGTAGGTAGGTCCTCAATGAGATAGACACAGACGTATAAGTATTGTAATTATTATTGTGTGTGTGTAATGACGCTTTTGGTCTTATAGAAAATCCGATTTTCATGAGGAAAATTATGAATGAAAAACTGAATGCAGAGCGAAAAGAAAAAATAGGGGTATCGTATTTTTTTGTCTATTTTCATATGCAGTAATAAAAACAACACAAGAAAAAATGAAATATCGTCAGAAATAAAATTAAATAAGTATTTAATTTAGACCGGAGGAAGCGGTAATTGCTAAGAAATTATCCCCATATTAACGCGCTTATCATGAACTTAGTAAAGTGCGATTCGGTTTCACACTCATTGAGACTGTGTTGGTACATACTTTTATGATTTTGGAATTTAAAGAAAAGAGCACACAGTGCTCTTAGGATACAAAAGAAAATAAAAATAGCTGTCCATAAAAACGAGTACAAAAAAGAATGTCCAGGACGCACGAAGGGGCCGGCAATTGACAGCGGAAAAGGACTGGGCTAAATACCACCTCTTTATGCATTGTACAGCTATGGCTGCGTCTAAAACAAAGCCTTTTAAAGGAAAATCCGCTGTGAACGTGTTTGTATTCAGGAAAGTTATTTGGGAGATACAAGACAAAGGGGTAATATTTCAACGTTGAATAAAACAAAAGTAACTTCTATAGGTGCTTACAAAATATCAGGAGAGGTTATTTGGAAGAGGAAAAAAAAATGTTGCTGTCTAAACTATTAACTCCTTTCACAACACCATACTTTTGAGTTGAATAAAGGTAACTTAATTCATAATTAAGATAATACTAACACTATTATGCACTGTTTTGTGCAGTAATTGGTGCTGTTACATAAGAGGAATCTGTCACAAGTAGGGAAATGTGCAATAAGTAGGTTTAGTATTATCTTTTTACTGTGAAATAGTAGGTTATAATCGCTACAACGCCTCTGTCTGCATTCGGCGATGCCTAGATTTAACACCTTCGGTAACATTTTAAGAGATGAAGCAACCCTAACAGTATGGGTCAAATTGAGTTTTATGTATCAATCGATTCGCCGTAAAATTCCGCGTCGATTGGTCTGTGTCTCATAGCGCTGCGATGAGTTTTGTTGTCGTTTAGTAAGGATATGGATCCTTAAAATTCAGATAATTTCAACTCCCTAAGCGACGAATATATGTATTTTACTTAAATCGGTAGGTTGGATAAGTTGGCTCTGACACTACCCGGTTCGCTGTCCCCATGGCGGCGGCGGGGTGTCCATGGCGATTCCTCAACGTAAAAAAAATAACTGTTACGGATAGATATCTGTTCCTCTATTAGTTTAGTGTTAATTAATATCTTAAAAAAATAATTATATTATTTTTATTATTAGATTATATTATTATATATAGGTATTTTTACCTGAATTAGACTATTCGATCAAATTTCTTAGCAAGTTAAATACTAACATAAAAAAATATCAAAATCTTATCTTATGGAATTGTTCCTTACACTGTGTTTAGTTCTATTATTATTAAGACAGTACTACTTGTTATGAAATCGATAAAACAATGAACTGAAGACTATTTTAAATAGTAACAAAATATTAATTAGCTGTCGCTTCGAAAATTTTACTTCACTAATACGTTGAAACGTTTAGATATTATATTACTGGCATAAATGTTGTGCAAATAACGTCGCATAAATAATTTTACCTGAACTAAAAATCGAGGCGTAATGACGTCTAGGAAGCGCGCCCTAGTGTCATCTGTCTGTTGGAAACTCAGACCAGACACACCTAAACAAAATGTAATGTATTCGATGTGCTTCTGGATCCAAACTGTCATTTTAAAACATGTTCCCTGTTAGGAGTAACAATTGACACCAATTTAAACTGGAAAGAACATTATTAAAACCAACACTAACATCCAGTGTGCCTTAGCAAATTACGCATATGCGCACTCCCGGCTGCAGTATGGGATACTGCTGTGGGGAAACAGTACCGACGTCCACGACCTGTTTGTGATGGAAAAGAAATGCATACGTATCATCGCCAACATAACAATATCTAACAGCTGTAATTTACACATTTCATTAAACACATAATACTTTCACTCTCCTTCATGTTTATCTACGAATCGGTTCAATTCGTCCGCAAAAACCCCGACATGTTCGAATACAACAGCAATCATTGTAATAAAATTTGTCATTCCTAACCCCAAAACATCACAATACAAAAAATCCCCCCTCTATCAATCCCCAGTAATATATAACAACCAACCTAATACTATAAAAGAAGAGAGCAATATTAATATATTTAAAAAAAAGTTATATACTTTACGCTTTATATATTTGAACCCCCCCCCCGCGATCCTCTGGACCGCTAAGAGATCTCCAACCTATGTATAAATATCCGGCCTATTCTATTCACGGTCCAACATAGTCAAAAAATAAATTATTCAATATAATTAGTTGATAGTACTGAGGTGTTAAGTTTAATATTGTTATTGAAAATATTTTTGTTTATCTATTATTTAAAAATGTAAAGAATTTATAATTTTGTTGCCACACCCTCAGGGGTGTGTAAAAACTTGCACAAGTAAAATAAATATGAGCGTCTGTGGTCCAGTTGGTTCGGACACTTGACTTGTAACCGGGAGGTCCCGGGTTCGAGTCCGGCTACTGGACGTGTACCAATGGGACTCTTTTTCAGAGCCTAGTACGCAACGCAACGCTCGTACGGTGAAGGACAACATCGTGATGAAACCCGCACACCACAAGGTGTGTGAACCCGATAACGGCGATGGGCTCACCCCCTGTCACGTTGGGTTAAATACGCTTGGTGAACCGTGGGTACTTGCTTTAGCAAGTGCCTCTGCCTACCCCTCCTTGGGATCCTTGGGATTAAAGACGTGAAGTGTATTTTTTTTTTTATTTATTTAATAAATAAATACTGAAATATAGGGGTAAAGGTCTCACAGAAGGAATGAAAACATTACCGAGGAATCAGCCTTCTCAGTATCGTCGGCAAAATTATGCAAAACTATTGATTGAAAAGGTAATAGGTAAAGGTAAAAGGTGACGTAAGAGTTTTTGGTAAAAAACCAAAACGTTATAGCATATTATTATGTCACCCGGGTATACAATGTCTAGGTATGTCTAGATACATAATTAACTATCAAGGAAAATCCAGCTAAAAGCCTTGTCTGACTGGTCCTTCTCGCATTTCCACTGCTAAATAGTAAAATGCTGAAAGAATTTAGTAGAAAATAAGAAATAGTATACTTCACGCCTTTTAATCATGTTTATAAATGGTGCATATCCTATCACTTCTGCATAGAAATTGGTGTATTCGATAAAGACATTCCGTTCCGTGACACTGAAAGTTTGAAAGAAGAAAGAAGTTACTACTGGAGGAAAATATAACCCACGGGTATAACTAAACTGTGACTATTCAAACTATAGCGGAGATTATCTCGCACCTGCCTCAGCAATTACACTTATAATGTAAATAACGGGCAACAAGTGGGTCACCTCCAGGCCCCTGCGCCTCCGCGCGCCCTCACGGGTCATGATCGCCGCCTGCTCTTGACCTACTTCGCCCCCGCTCTCCTGAAAGCCTTGCTCTAACAAACTTTCGACATGCGTCTATCTGTCTCTTTCCTGAGGAACGGCTTAGAGCGAGAGGTAACGATTTATGACATGCCCATTTCTGAATCGGAAGTAAGCTAGTCTCGTATTCCCGTTGCAATATTGAGCGGTGACCTTCCCGCGGTTAGTCGATGAATAGCCCGACGGCCGATCGCCCGAAGCGCCTCATTTTGGATGTAAATTAGTTTAAAGTTCGTCCGGGGAGCAGCCAGGATGGTGCTTGAACAACGTCTAGTTACGTTTTTCAGAGGATTCATTGCTTTAAAAATGTTGTATATTTAAGTTGACTCTTTTTACAGTTGAAAATATGGGGCAATGTGCACTCATTTATACACACACATTTATGGACACAGTAGAAAATGTCTTTGAGGTGCATAACAATATCATTCTAAGGATGATTTGAAAAAAAAATAATTTGTCAGGAAACAGATAAGCTAAAAGTATATGTTTGTCGCTTGTAATTAAACAATTTGGGAACTTTTTAGACTACTAAAATATATCGGACATTGGTAACCAAAAAAAATAATTTTGTCACATCCGGGAGTCCCATCCAGGACTTTGACATAAGTAAATATAAAAAATATAGAAGTGCACGTCTATAGTCTTATACCTACCATTCTTCTAATTCGGGTAATCTAAAGAAAGGGTAAGAAAAATTACTTCGAAACGATAGCTCATCTAATTTCCGACAGTGCAGGGGCTGTAAAATAGTTTAGGAATTGCCATAAAACTCATATAAAACAAATAACTAACTAGTGTGTATGTTGATGAAACGTTTTATATGCGTACGTATCAGTATCAAAAGTGATCGGTAGTCATACCTAAAGTATATATAATTGGTACATACAAACCATATAGGAACTACACAAACAATAAACATATCAGAAACAATTTCATAGCCAAGCTTTGTAGGTCAATTAAATATCCTGACCCCTGCTTCAGTTAATTTTCCTGGTATTGTGAGCTCATCGTATACGTTCGGATGGCGATCGCCTATTCCAGCCGGGGCTGAAGATGGCTGCGCTTTGACCGCCCAGCCGGAAAATACTGGCGACGCCACAAAGAGATACACTGCTAAACTCGTTCAGGACAGGGAAAAGACTTTTCGTATTTTATATTTTTAAAGCATTAATGTATCGGTAACTATAGGTAAGTTGCTTTATATGTATATATTGAAATAAGTATCTACAGTGTTGTATTTGCGTTATCTTGGTAGACTCGTTTGACATATTCTACATGCGAAATGATATTCTAAAAAAGTTTCATGGCAGTACTTCTTTTGTAAAAGTTTCCTAGCAAATAAAACGAGGGCAAGTTTCTGGTAATTTACACGTGCCATAAAGAAGTTATCCCATTTTACTGTCTGTAAGTTCGTAAATAGCTTTTATTTATTAACAGGAAAAGTTAGCCGACGAAGCCGACATCTGAATTTCCGAAGGCGTAAAAGGGAAGCCACATAACCGGTGAATTGGCCAGCGGTGGGCCGTTTGAGACAAATGAGCCCGTAGCGAGGGGCCATAACTCAACAAGCGGCGGGTTGATCGCGCCCTCAAACGACTCTCATTGACAATAAGGCTCTGCTGATGGCCGCCGCGGAAGGGTTAAGCTCTTAATGCGTTCAAAATCTACGTCATTAATTGGGCTCGATGATAAAAAATACTCTGTAACGACGGAGATTTATGTAAATGATTCACGGGTGATTCGTTTTAGAATATAAACGAGCGATGGAAAACGTTTTAGGATAATCTTCTCAAATGTTGTGTAAAGTACGAAATGCAAATACTCGAGTGTTTTTGTTAAACATTTATTTCAGTACTTAATTCGATGTAGAAATATAAGCCTTCTGAGATATTATTACAACGCACTTAGGTTTGGTATGGTTTTATATTTTCCATTCTGGGTCCGAAATAAATATTTTATTACAGCATATCCTAATACGATCTCTCTTTATATGTTCAGTACATCAACAATTTCTGAAACAAACACAATTTCTTCTTGCAGTTCTCGAGATCCCATCAACAACAATGGGCACAAATTTTGCATCGTGCTCAACCCCAACCGCGTCGCAATTAAAAGTAATTGTGGCTCAACCGACGGCTCTCATCTCAAATGGATTGACGTAGTTAGACTCTGACAAACCCGCTGTAACATAGTTTACAGGGTGTAGACTAACTATAACTGAGTTGCGGCGGCCGCTTTAGAGCCGCGACGCCGAGATATAGGTCACGAAGATCTCTTAGAAGATGGTTGATAGTTGGAAAGAGTGACTGGTAGCGCGATGACAAAGCCTTACTCGGCATTATGCATATTATTTGTTTACTGTCTGCGATAATCTTTGCGTGATACTACAAGACCTTTACCTTTTTTATCACTATGAACAAGCGTTTGACCACCATCCTGCCTGATGTTAAGCAGCGATGTGGTCTACGATGGAGCACACTTGTTCATTACGTACCTATTCACCCCAGTGACTTGAAGACCTTCAGACTGTACTTGAAGACCTTCAGACTGTACTGCGCAGGAAACACAGACTCCGGCAAGTCATTCCACATCCTGGCGGTTCGCATTATGAAAGTAGACGCAAACCGTTTGGTTCGCGTAAATGGCAAATCCACCTGGTATGGATGACGTTTTGCCGTTCTCCTGTTTGTCCTATTGTAAAAACGCGATGGGGGTATTAGGTTATGCAACTCCGTAGCACACTCTCCGAAATGCACCCGATAGAAGACAGATAGGCTCGCAACTTTGCGGGTGGTGCAAGGTTGTGCGGGAATGGGCTCCTTTTTGCTGACAAAAGACACGCCTGGGTCTTAAGCGCATTGAACCTGACCAGATTGGCCTCGCCCCAAGATGCGACTTCACTAAGAGACAGGTTCAAACGCTTAACCAATGCCTCTCTGAGTATCCGGATTTGCGGTCCGCTGGCTCGCGCGTCAGATGTGTAACTCTCGACAACAGTGCTGTCGACTGCGTACCCATAGATACCGGGTTTCAGCAGATCGACCAGACCAGTTCTCATTCGCGCTTCATACTTTTATTAAATTGGAAGGGGCGGCTGATTCCTTAATTACATATCTTTGAACCGTATTCGTGAATTAATTAATGCATGAATATAATCTGTATTCTATTGTGATTGATTCTGTCGTATACAGAAAGATTCGCCTTTTTCTCCTGGTTTCGACATGCTATATAATTGAAAATCGGTCATATGTCACAAGACTGCCTTCTTAAAAAACACGGCAGTATTGAAAATAGTACATTACATAACATAATACGTGTTTGTCAAGTGAATTTTTTTTACTGAAAAGCAAAAATAAACATTTTTTCCAAATTCATACGGAACCATCTTCGGTACTTTTTATACATAAAAAATATACGCGTTGATCAGAGAACTCTTCCATTTTGTCGGTTAAAAGGTGAAATTAATAATGCGACTGCAAAAAGCTCAAAGCAATTTTGATTAGGTAACACCTTACAAAATTTCTATCCTTACCCTATATTTATGACATAAAAACAATTATTTTTATTGTCCGCGAATGTGATAAACGATTTTAATCCGTGGTTTTACAACATCATGAGATAATAATAACATTTAGTAATATCTCCATACGTCAGAGTGTCCCATATTTATCAGTCTACAACCACACGGCAAGCCTAAACAAACAACCGAAGTTACCTTCATCCATAATTATTACATTACAACATAATATTTGACTTTATTAGGTAAATGCTTGCTTATGTTCGCGCACAACGTAACCGCCCGCCTCGTAGGCGAGGGTACCACTCTGTCTCTTGTTCAGTTTTACTGGCAGAACATCAATTTACGCCCCTTTTTAGGGTACTGGAGTCAAGGCTCATTTACATGATACCATTTTGGCTTCTCAAGTATTCAACGAAAATTAAGCTCGTTTCTTACGCCGTGTAAATTACAGTGTTATTAAAAAAATCCTAGTAAATAATGGCGGATAGTTACATTCTAAGCTTTCTTGCTCATCTTTTATCTCTAGAACGTACAAGAAAATCGAGCCGTCAAACTATACCTTTAAAAAGAAATACAGTTTCGTCATATCCGTACGTCCTACTGTCTTTTAGGGACTGTCGTTACTTAACACATCGGGGGACACTCAACATAAAGAGAATAGAAGTTTTATTGTTATCACGTCGACGGGCGGGACATGTCTGTGGTTCGTGCACGATATCAAAAGACGTATTAAAAGCTATGTATTAATGAAATGCAATATGAAGAGCCATTTTGTGCTGTTTTCAGCTCAGGTTTTTAATCTTTAGTAGGTACGCATAAGTTTATAGCTTTTTAGTCAGTCCCTATTAAATATATTACGTTTAAGTAATATTAGAATTCGTACCAGCTTTTGGTTACTTAATGTATTTTTACATATTTTGAGCGGAAATTCTGTTTGACCGAACGGCTTTCTGATGAAGAGTTGCAAATATGCGCATCTGCAAGCCTTCATCGGAAAGATCCCACGTTGAAATTGCGAGACTTTTCCGAAATGATTTAAATAACAGTTTCTTAGCAAACGACTTCATAAAGAAGGTTACTCAATTCGACCGTACATAGCTACCTATATGCTTTTTTTATTGTTCGCGGATAACTTTGTCGTTTATGAACCAATTTTGATGATCATTTAATGTTGGAAAGAAGATATTTCAAAGGTGATCTTTTAAAAAATCGTAGAGGGGAGACTAGTACTGGATGAAGTCGCTTCTTTTTCTTTAACATTATTCATTTATGTATCACTAGCATAAACGTTGTTTCGCCAATATACATAATTAACGATGTTTTCCTGCTATTATCTGTATTTATTATACATATAAACCTACCTTTGAAATCACTGTATTAAAGAAAACTGCAACAAAATCCGTTGCGAAGATGGGACGAAGAAGCACAGACAGTGGTAGGCTTCAGACTTTGTTTTATACTATGTATTGGAGACGACAGTATTATAAGCTATCAAGTATGTGTGGTATTTTGTGCTATTTGTTCAGCTATTTAACCAGGTTAGGTTCATCACGTACCTATTGTTAAAAGTTCATCAAAGTAGAAGAAACAAGCAAATATTCTTGCGTATAGGTCAGATAATTCGTAAAAGTAATAATAAATTAAGATCCCAACTCCATACCCTTTTCCTGTTCGCTTTTATTAATGGCTGGGGTTGTACGCGATAAACTATCAACGGGCACGTTGGGATATTTTGTATTCCGGAGAAATACTCGTAAACATTTGCTCAATTCAGAAGTTTCAGTTACGTTAGAAACCTATATATGTATATTGTGTATGTAGTTTAACAAGGCTCTTTTTATTTGAAAAAAATAATAATTGGAAATAACTCTAGTCTTTGGGATGCAGGTTGAGAGAATAGAGAAGTATCGATTTTGTTTTAGAGATTTGTAAAAATTAATAAATATGGACAATCTCCCTTACCTACCGATTTAAGGTGGAATCGGTGAAATGTCAGCAAGTGCATCTGTCTACGCCTATAGGTACCTTTTTAACCGACTTCAAATAAATAGGACGATGTTCTCAATTCGTCTGAATGTATGATATATATATTTTTTTATGTATTCCAAGCTCAGTTTATCCCGAGATGTGTACATGAATGTATGTATAGGTATGTATAGAGATATTCCAACTCTAAAGGAGACCCCCAAAAACAGTCGGAAATTAATATAACCCGACCCCAACGGGATGAAAGGCGTGACTCAAATGTATAACATTTATTCACACGTGGGTAAGTTAAGCATCATCTGCCTTCGAACAATAGATACAGACGGGCCACGTACCGTCGTTTTCAGTACATTGACTGCACGATGTAGGTCCATTCAGCCCCCGCAGACTCCTTCATTATGCATGGCTCGATATGCCACGTCTTTCACCAGCTTGTGGCGTGGGGATATTCACGTTTCTGACAAAATATGTGATGCCAATGGAAGTCTATGTTGGAACAAATAACATAGTTTACTTCCTTTCAATAACATATTTACTTTGAAAATAAATTAACATCTGAAGTAAAAGTTCAAGTTATTTGATAAAAAAATGTTATACTATTATGTTATCTGGAAAAAAACCATAAAATATAAATATTTTAAAATTAGAAAGTTGAAATTGAATAGACATAACGTCATAAATGTGGATATTGTCTGTCACTTTTATCATTCAATGAGTAAACATTTGAGAATATCCCACCAGCGGCTAATGGAGGGGAACGAAAACTGCCTGCTGTATGCTACTTTCAGTTTTTGAGGCGCTCAAACAAAGTGTCTCTAGCGAGCGTTGCGAAGGAGAGTTTTAAAGCTCTAAAGAATAAGAGCTTCTACTTAAAAAGCTTTGATAAACTCTTTTGTGGAGGTAGACTTTCGTGGGTGCCTAATAATAAGGGACCTCATTCTTGGAAATAATGTGTGGAAATTTCATAAAATGTACCGAGGCATTACCTATATTTATGTAGGTTTCTCGGCTAGTAGGTAGCTTGAACTTATTTATAGGTGAACAGAGTAGGTAAAATAAATGGTTACTGTGGTATTAATAAAGCTGGTAGCTGCGGCTGCACCTAGTGCACTGCTAAGGAACGTCTCATCAAATGCGAACTGAATTTATATAAATAATACGTCAGCTATTTAGTCAAAGTTTTCAATTTTTATGAATAGTTATTATTTTGTATCAGGTTAAATATTAGCTTAAATGTCCTGAGATATTTCCAAAAGGTTAAAGTTTAATTCAGTCAGTAGGTATAGGTAACAGGCTCATGAATGGAAACCGCGCAACGACCATAAAATACAAATGACGAATTAAGCCACACTTCGCACAGAGTTTATCGACGGAAAATAGCAGCTATTAATGCGAAATTGTTCATTAACTGGACCAATCTCATAATGGTGAGTGCGGAGACCACAGAACAGACAGGGGATGATACGGATGGTTGACAAATTGACAGTAAAAATACCCACTGTATTTTTATCAATATTTACTTTTGCATTACTTGATTGACGAGTGGGTTCATGAAGGATTTTGTTTTGAATTTTAATTTAATTAGAAGTAATGGACTATTTAAGCTGTGAAGTAGGTATCTCATCACCATCATCATCATCTGCCATACTTGTCCACTGCTGGACATAGGCCTCTCCAATTGCACGCCACTGTGATCTGTTTTCGGCTTCTCGCATCCAGCTTCTGCCAGCCATCTTGCGTATATCATCAGTCCACCTTGCCTGAGGGCGTCCTACACTCCGTTTGCCGAGACGCGGTCTCCACTCGAGAACTCGTTTTCCCCAACGGTCATCGGTTCTACGGCAAATATGGCCGGCCCACTGCCACTTCAGCTTGCTAAAACGATGAGCTATGTCGATGACTTTGGTTCTCTGTCGGATCACTTCATTTCTGATTCGATCCTTCAGAGAAACGCCGAGCATAGCCCTTTCCATAGCACGCTGTGCGACTTTGAGCTTGTGGGCCAGCCGTGCCGTCAGTGTCCACGTCTCAGCTCCGTATGTCATTACAGGTAGGACACACTGATTGAAGACCTTTGTCTTCAGGCACTGTGGGATCGCTGATGTTAAGACTCGACGTAACTTCCCAAATGCTGCCCAACCCAGCTGAATTCTTCTGTTTACTTCGTCCTCGAAGTTGTTTCTACCCAACTTTTAACTTTTATCTGACGTGAAATCATTAGTCTAGTGGGTAAGTCGAACACTGAGGAAAGAGAATACAAAACTACTGATATGCATTTCATGCAACTTAGAACACCTCACCTTCTTCATAAAGGACATCACATTAGTGGGCAGCATGGTGGTGCTTGGTCGTGGCCCAGTAGTTATTGAATCACAGCATCATCGTCAGTCGGGGATAAGGACGACCGCACCGCAGCACGACATGGCAACACCCACTACAGGCGCGGCAACTGTTATCACACGTCACTCTACACTGCACTGCAACTGCACTCACACTGCTGACGCTTTGACCTGGAACAAGGGAAATGGTACTTAATAAAAGTTTAGTACTTTTGTGCAATATTGACCTGGGCTGAAAAGTATTTTTTTCTAAGAATAACTTCAACCAGGTTTCTAGCCGAACGCCCATACATTTTTTAAAGCTCCCCTCGTATATAACTTTTTTCCAACAAAAAATACATAATAATCGGTTCATAAACGACGTAGTGCAGTCGAATTAACTCCTGTTTTGAAGTGTCTTAAAAGTAATTATCTATAATATATAAGATATTTTGATCTGATTAGAAAATACTCCATAATGCCGAGGTTCACACTTTTGTAAGCATACTACAGAGTAGTATAGAGTGACTTGTTCTGGGTTTTGGTCTGGCCCAGAAATAAAAATATTTCCTAAAATGTAAAATAAACAAATAAAAAAATATTTTACAACAACACACACATTGTCTTCATCCCATGTTAAGTAGCTAAAGCACTTGTGTTATGGAAATCAGACAACGAGACATATTTACTTAAATATATATTTTTTTTCATTAAAATATATACTTATATAAATAAAACACCCCGACACATCCAACAAGTACTTAAAAGCTCATAACCTAAGCACCTGTCAGTGGTGAGAATCGAACCCACGACCCTACGGAGCAGAGGCAGACCACTACACTAACGGGCGCCGGAAATATGTACCAACGACTTTGTATGAAATTGAGATATGAAAACTTCATCGTCGTTTATCATCTGTGCTTATTGACACCCACCCAAGTCAATTAGCAGGGTGAGTAGAAACAATATCTTTGGCTTGCTAGGGGATTTCCTTGTTGCGATGTATTAGCAAGCCCGTTTTCCAGAGGTGTAGACATTGGTATTGGATATCCACTTTCGGGTCTTGATTTATAATCTTTTAATTTGCTTCACATTCATTTTAAACTTAATAACCCATAATATCTAAAGATGTTGACAGAATCTTTGGAGATATACTTAATGCCAATGGAACGCATTGATTCTAATCTCGTAACTTTTCACTTCCATAATCCCAACCATATTTAAGATCGACCTATAGAAAAATCTTGAAATACATTTTCGCAATAGCTCTCTTAAATAGACGTTCTCTATTTAAGAGAGCTATTTAGGAACCTATTCATACATTTGTTAAAAATGTATACCCAGTTATAGGACCTCCCCGAGAGTTAAGAAATAAAAAAGTCTAAAGATATATTGCTCAGTGAACATTTATTTTATTAAATTACTTGAAAGAATTTAATAAATTATACTATAAAGAAAACTAGTGTATTCTGTCTCCGAAAATAGAGTAGGTGCACAAGGCGTATGCACAGATAGTGTGTGACGACGACTGGCGTGCGCTGGGCACATAATGTGCAAGCAAACAAAATGCTTACTGTGCTAAAGTCGCTGTAGTTACACACTCAGCAAGATTTCCCATTCCATCCACCGTAATGGACTGTGACTACGCAGATTCTTATCACCCTACACTGTAACGGACATTAGTTTATGTAGAGATATAGATAGGTAGGTACCTACCCTATTGCCCGTCGATAAGCCTAAACATTACAATTTGGGCGGATTCTATAGGATGAAAAAACTAAGTGCCAATTTCTGAGAGTGAAAAGGCTCTTTTTATAAAATTGAGAGTATGAGGTAGGTCAAGAACTGCCAGAGCGATTAAGCTGCTGTAATTTTTTAGAATGTATGCTAAATATTATTTTCATGAACATGTCACTTATCTAATATTGATTAACCAAGCGTTTAGAAAAGCACTTTGCAAGCACCAAGCAAGTGTTTCACCCTGCCAGTCCTTGGTTATCCTAGGTATCGAAAATTAGTTTAGAGACCCTGAAAGTTCTTCTATTACTAATCAGGTTTCCGATATTTTGGTTTATTTATAATATAATCGCTCTAGTTATGTCTCGCAGTTTCACTCCCGATTAACTCACGCCTCTCAGTTGGGAATTTGTTTTTCTCTACACAAACCCAGATATATCCAAATTGGTTTAAATGTTCAGATTCCTTAGATTTGAGAATGCTTTGGCTTTCACATTCATGTTTTTCTTATGAATGGTGCAATGTACGATTATAGCTCATTTATTATAAACTAGTGGACGCCCTGCGATTTCATGCGCGTTATTTAGTAGTACCTGTATCCTATATTTCAAGCGTATAACTTGAGCGGTTGAGATTTTTCATACAAAGTATTTTCCCGTTAATTCCCGTGGGAGTTTCTAGAATTCCTTTCTTAGTGCACCTCTACGGTACTTAAGCTACGTTCGTTCAAATTTCAAGGGACTCAGTTTAGACGTTTAGGCCTGTCAGTCAGTTTCTGCTTTTATAGGTATATTTAGATAAAACAAAGTCGCCTCCCGCTGTCTGTCCCTGTATGTATGCTTAGATTTTAAAAACTACGAAACGGCATTGAATGCGGTTTTCTTTAGTAGATAGAGTGATTTTTGAGGAAGTTTTATATGTATAAAAAATGTTACATACATACATACACTTCACGCCTGTCTCCCAGAGGGGTAGGCAGAGACTACAGATCTCCATTTGTCACGGTCCCTACATACCCCTTTCGCTTCATCTACATTCATACATCTTTTCATACATGACCTCCGGTTTCGAGTACTTTTCACGCAACCTTCCGCCAGGA
>SJJU01001207.1:0-60071 GCA_012932125.1 Conopomorpha cramerella | reverse complement strand
TAAATACGCTCGGTGAACCGTGGGTACTTGCTTTAGCAAGTGCCTCTGTCTACCCCTCTTTGGAATTAAAGGCGTGAAGTGTATTTATTTATTTATTTTTATTTTTTATTTATTAATACTCAAGTTTGCCCAGTCGTTTATGAGTTGTTGTCCAAAATGCAAAAATACATTTATTGTGATAGACATTTTGGACATGAAATTGTCTATTCTAAAGGTCATCTATAAAATATGCCAGTACTTTTTGCTGTTGCTGGTAATATTTTCATCTGACATTATAAAAACAAATGTGATAATTGCCCTTTTGCTATAGGTAATAAGAGACAAACAAACTGCTGGTGGAGACAGTTACAGCTGCCATAACATTAACCTGACATTTAGAGCTTTGTTACAACGACGTCAATTAATACATAGAATAAAGCCGCCTCTTGCTGTCTGTCCCTCCCGCTGTCTGTAAGCTTAGATCTTTAAAACTACCCAACTGATTTTGGTGCGGTTTTCTTTAGGAGATATTGTTTCCAGAGGAAGGTATGTATAATACATGCATATAAAAGCAGGGAGACACTGTTAATAATGTAGGTATATTGGAAAACAACGTTTTCCGGGTCAGCTAGTAGATTATAAATTGGTCTGCAATGAAGATTTAGGTCACGAGGTAATATTACAAAATATATCTCAGGGATATTCTTCGGGGATATTTTATGATAGCCTGGTTATTGTCAGATGCAAGATGGGAAGCCGCGGAACGTTAGGTATGTATGGCCAATAAAGTTCTCTACTTACTCTCTATCTTCGTCTTTGTACAAGTTATTTTACTGCATATAATATTAATATAAAAAATTTAAATATTATTTATTTTGTATTATAAATAAAAAAAAATTTTCTTCGAGAAAATCAGAGTATGTAAACTAATTATTATAACAAAGCTGAAACAAACCTAACTTGAAAACTTAAGACATACTGAGTGTAAAAGGACCCTGCCTGAGCAATGTTTTTAGAAACGTTGCGTTAGAAACGTCGTCAATATTAATACTTTTTTACATTACTTAGACGTCAATGTGGGGAAAAAATTTTTTTTTTGTCTCCATAGATAAATAGACGATTTTCTGCCTCGGGAGATGATATTTTGTATCGAGATGACTAAAAAAATATTTCTTTTCCCCGCATTATCGCCATAGTAAAGGTTGTTCATATTGGCGAACGCAACAACAGTTCTAAGACCATTGCTAGGGGTCTTTTTACACTTAGTATGTACAAAGAAGATACAATGTTTTTGTGCAACAAAGTAAGCCATTTTTAGCCTGAAAATGTTAGAGCCTTTACTATATAGGTACTTGTTCCGGCAGAATTATTAAGAGAGGTCACAAACGACAATAGCAAAACCAGCGGGACATATTGTAGCTTTCTAAACTTTGAATATTTCAACAAACCTTTGCGATGTAAAAATTTTAAATCCACCAACAAAATTCTTATACGATTTCTTGAATTCTTGATTATCGACTAGAGATATCATCCGGGTATTTTCAGTCTTTATAGTAAGCTATATTTTGTTATGTAACGCTATTGGTTTTGAAGAAAATAGAAGTCACTAGAAATACTTGTGGCACCACTTCAAAACCTTGGGTTTAATTTTTGGAGTTCTACTAGTCTAGAACCTTATCTCTTTGAAAATATATTATACTAGCTGACCCAGCAAACGTTGTTTTGCCAATAAGCATTAACCCATAACTGCATGATTTTTATTGTTTGAATAAAAAAAACCTATCCTTCTTAAATTATGTGGCCTGCATCATGGAAAAAAAATAAAAAATTAAAAGTGGTCTAAAGTCAAAACTGCGTTCATACGTATTAGTTGTACCTTTGACAATAATTTAGAATAAAAAATCTGTAGATGGGACGGCTAGAAAAAAAATCGAGGAAAATTATACTGATGTAGTATTACATCACTATGCAGCTAAGGGTTAAGAGTGTTTTTCTGCTAGTAGATATAAAGCTGGAATAATAGGACTAAGGTAATTCCTGATTTCCAAATCCCCACGGGATTTGGATAAACAACGTTTACAGCGAGTTTGAGCTAGTTACAACATATAGTTTAATGCAGTTTCACTGCGGTGAAGCGTTCAAAATAAAAACATGATGGCTGATGCGAAGTAATAAATCAATGAACGCGAAAGTTCTAGTCATGAAGACAAAGTTTATATATAGAAAGGTCACGATGATTCTGCTTTAGCTAACACGGTGTGGCATTAATCAATAGGTGGAGGTGAAGGATACACGCTTCGGAACAGGAAAACAAACAGTCCCTGTCCTTGTTTTTTTTTTATTTTTCGTAACGCCGGCCGTGGAGGAAATTACCGCGAAAGTAAATAGTTTTCACACAATTACTATACACCGTTCATCACTACATATAAAACAAAGTAGCTTCCCATCTATGTATGCTTATACCTTTAAAGTTACGAAATGGATTTTGATGCGGTTTTTTTTATTCGAAATATGGCATATGGAGAAAATGGATGAAAGTCGATTAACGAAAGAGATTTATATGGGTGATGTAATTGGCCGGGTGAGTAGAGGTCGCCCTAGAAGGACATACATTGACCAGATTGGTGATGTCCTGGCGGGAGGCGGCATGAAAAGTACTCGAAACCGGAGGTCATGTATGAAAAGATGTATGAATGTAGATGAAGCGAAAGGAGTATGTCAGGACCGTGAGAAATGGAGATCTGTAGTCTCTACCTACCCGTCTTGGAGATAGGCGTGAAGTGTATGTATGCATAGAGTGATTCTCGACAAAGGAATCTATAATAAATAATATAGTAGAGAAACAATGGGCAATTTTCAGGAACCTTGGATTAATGTCAACAAAATTACTGACTTCAAGCAGTCAGGATTGACGAGAAAGTTCATTCTTATATTATTTCTTTTCATGTTACAAAAGTTTCTGAAGTTTGAATAGCTTACCCAAATAATAAAAAATACGTAATAAAATAAAACTGTCGGAGGTCACTAGCGACATGTAGATAAGAAGTTTTTGGAGTTTTAAAATTCCCCATTAGGAACAGTATTGCACTCGTGTAAAGCCGGGGCGGGCCACTAGTAAACGATAAATAATACAGCGGTCGTTCCCATTTACCTAATACGTAAAGTGGTGGAAAGTTACACAGTTTGTTTTGTAAGTTTGCGGCCGCGGCGAAATGGTAATAGCCACACTAACCAAAACAATTACCTGAAAAAACCCGGAATCGGAATCCATCCACGCAAACGATTTGGCTAACCGGGATAAACACTATTGGGCAGACGTCAGTCGTGTTGGTGAAACGTTGGGACTATTTAATTTATTGACTTTCAGAGTTGCTTGTTTAATTTAAGTTTTGATTTAAAAAATAAAAATAAATACACTTCACGCCTTTTAACCAAAGCGGGTAGCAGAAGCACTTCTTAGTAAGCAAATGCCCACGTTCACCAAGCGTATTTTACCCAACGTGACGGGGTGAGACCATCGCCGTTTATAGGGTTCACAACCTATGTGGTGTGCGGTTTTCATCACGATGTTGTCTTCACCGTACGGCGTATGTGTTGCGTACTAGCTCTGGAAAAGAGGTCCACATGGTCCACGTCCAGTAGGCCGACTCGAACCGCGACTCACGTTTTTACAAGTCAAGTAAGCCGACCAACGGACACACAGAGACGCTATTAATAAGTTTGATTTCTTGGATGTTTTAATCTGTTGCAAATTAAATTTTACAGCAATTGCATATTAGTAGGTATTAGACATTCAGTACATATTGCTCGGAACGAGTTCCATTTGGTACACGTCCAGTAGCCGGACTCGAACCCGCGACCTCACGGTTACAAGTCAATTAACCGACCAACTGACACAGACGCTATTAAATAAGTTTGATTTCTTGGATGTTAAATCTGTCTGCAAATGAATATTACAGCAATTGAATATTAGTAGGTATTTAGACATTCGTATGACGAGTAATACTGTGGGTAGGTTGTGAGTCAGGGAAAGCGCTTTTCTAATACTCTACAGCTATCCCTCAGCGTCGCACAAAATAAACAATACAATTTTAAAACTTTATTATACGTCCCAGATCGCAACAGAAATATCACGATATTATAATCCTCTGTACAAACAAAGTATACATAATACGCTCGCTACCAAGTAAAAGGACGAACGAGCACGCCTATCTACATTTCTATCGTTAACGGTTTGACCTGGACCCGTACCAAGAGGTATTACATATATATTGTTCTCATTGTGTGACAGGGATAGCGCTATATAAGTGCTATAGCACTGCCACTGTCACACAGCGTAAACAATTACTTTAAAACGACTTGGTACGGGGCCCTGGACGTTGATGAGTGTGTGGGCCAGAGGGCTTTACACTGTCTGGATTATTCACGCGGAGACAAACTGTAGGGCAAACTGTACGCGAAAATATTGTACAAACAACATTTTGTGACTGCTAAAATAAAATGTTGAAATGTTTTATTCTTGAAAAACTGGAAAAGCAGGAACGAAATTAATAGAAAACCCAACCAGCCGTCCAGAGGTAGTAAACAGTTATTGAAGTAGTAATAGAATAACGGAAGAAATTCAATCCCCTTAGTAAAACCTTATCAATTGGATTTCTTTTGAAATTGAATGGGATTGACCTACTCAATTAGGTTGCGTTTATCCAGTTTCATTATCTTGTTGTTAGGTTACAACAATTTTGTTAACAAGTCTCCCGTTTTGGTGTCGCCTTAGGTGACGCAATGTTGCTGTAGGTTAGGCAGTGTCCTAATTACATATAATTATTAGAAGTGCAAAAAAAAAACGAATGAAAAAAGGGATAAAGACGAAGTTGCGTTGCAAGTAACGCCACGACCGAGTAACTTATTTCTCGTTAGAAGTACCAGAAAGGTCTACAAATCTTTCTCAGAAATATAAATATCTTTCCAACGTTGCATCTTAATACATTATTTACCGGGGAAGCGGCGCGAGGAGCGCATAGTTGTTGGAACTGGATCCAATCTTATTATAACTTATATAAGTTTTCCATCGACTTGGAGCGGAGGCGAGCGATGTATTAGGGATGAGATTCCCCACTATTCTTTCATTGAAACTTGTACTAATAATAGCACATTATTAGCACCAGCGGGGAAACCTTTGGGAATGTTGACACAATTTATCTGTTTATTGAAGCGTACACGCGCGGTACTAATTTAAAGGTCAAAATGTGTCGACAGGATCAGATTCCCATCCCTACCTACGTAGTCCGCGCCGCTGCCCACTGATAATGCCACGTGATTTAATCCGATTGGATGGCTCCTATCACCGGGTGACGGGAATTAGAAGTGATTTGTAAGTAATTACCTACCTTGCCGGGGACCTATTTAATCCGAATGTGCGGTATGTAGGTCATTCTTGTATGTGATTTTGAAGAGCTTTTTCACGTATTGTTGTGTTCGGGTGGCTTTGCTAGCACCTATATCGTGTCAGTTTATTGCGTGTCGAGTAAAAGGCATAAAACATGCTATTATCTCAGTTACTGTCTGCGAGCTCTCTTCTTTAAGTTTAGCACAAATATGAGGACGTTGACATTTGCCTCGAAATAGTCGAAGTTTTTTTGCTCCACTCATAATTTTACAAGTGTACATAAGATAATATGTGAAAACATCCTTCGGATGTACAAGCTATGGCCCCTCGTATCACAAAAATACCATTAACCTTTTAATTATTCGTTGTAAATTGCGTAGGCCGGACTTTATATTATAGTCAAACACTTTGTTAATGCCGTAATCTACGTTGAATTATTATTGTGATTTTTTCGGGATACAGGGGCACGATTTGATTATCCAGTATCTCGGCGCGTCTGATCTAAAATGCAAATCTCCTGTTAACAACAAATGATTCTCGATTGGAATATTATAACGAGGCTCCTCTTAGACGTTAGATACTTAAATAAAGTCATTAAAAGCTCAACAGCGCTTATCTTTTCGGGGCATCGATGGAATAATTTAAAGTGAAACTGTTTTGTTACAATCTTGATATACATGTGCATGGCTTTGTAACATTATTGACTAATTTATAGGACTTAAGCAACTAGTAGAATTACAGGATGTGGAATTAAAGGTGAAATTACTAGAAATGAAGCGGTTCGTAAATAGTGTTCATCATATCTATATTTTAAACGACTTCAAAAAGGAAGGCTTTCTCAATTCAATCGGGTATTCGGATAATTCGTCGTTTATGAACAGAAATTGCAGATTATTTTTTTTGGGGGACAGAAGATTTTTCACAGGTAGACCACAAGTAAAAGGAAGTCAGGGTTTGATGATGGCAGACCCCATAAATCGTAAGGGAAAGGCGACAAGTGAACCTGGAAGTCGGTTCGTTTTTTAAATATTTTATTTTATGTAGATATATAATATCTGTATACATTCTTATTCTGTGAAAATAAAAGGGGAAGATTTAATTGTATCTATGATTTGAACAAGCTGTGAAACTGTTACATCAATTTTATAAATTCTTTCACCTTTAGGAAACTACAGCTCCCTCCCATTTACTATCATAACTAAAATTCTCTAAAAAATAATAATTTAAAAAGGAAACCTGACTCTTTCTCTTCCTGACTTATTTACCCCTTCCTGCTTATTTAACCTTTCATCTTATTTGTTAAACACAAATCTTTTATAACGATAACTATAATTGTATCCCTGAATGGGTATAATTGTGTTAAAGAATTTCAGTCAATCAACGCGGAAGGAGTCGTGCCAGCGTAAAATATTTAAATACATCAATCACGGCGGTAATTTACTCAGACATTGTTTTGGTATCTATTATTCTCCATTAATTGCTAATGAAGATAATTATAGGTAACACCTTACTCACGCCATTTTATGGCGTAAAAAGCAACCTAAGGGATTCTCATTATCAGGAATCATAATGGTAATTAATCAGATGACGGGATAGAAACGTTGCGCTAATATCCTCAAAGTACGACCATCTTGGTAGATTAAGGCCCGTATTTTGAAATTCCCTTCAAGCATTGATCTCGGGTGAAGGAACGTTCATCTCGCTCGAATAGTGTTTGTGCAAAAGAGATAAATTATAATCAAGCGGCATTTGAGTACTGTTGTTTCAGGTAGGTAAGGTATTCAGAAACGTTACTGAACACAGATTTCCTCTTAAGTAGAATTTGTTCTGCTCTAATCTTGTTTGTGTAAAAGAGACAATGTAGCTTAAGTTGAGTACTGACTAATTGTTTTACAATATGGACCTTAAATTGGCCGAATGATTAGTAAGGTTCATAATTACAATTGTAAATAATAGAGAGATTAGAGATCGTACCCGCATAGGTACGATTTAGGTGTTTGGTGCGTTGGTGTAGTTCCGATTATGTTTTTACGATTATACAAATACTAAACTACAGCTCCCGATATTTTGTTTCATGCCGAATCAAAAAACGAAAAGCAACGAGATTTTTTCCCATAACATCATCTATACGGATTTACCAATAAAAGCGGTTTATCTATTCCGAAATTATACCAAGCTCAGCTTAAATTGTCAGTTGTATGTCAAATACGGAGTAACCAGTTTCAGTAGAACTGCAATAACTGCGGTATAGGTTACAACGCGTTTATTGGTAATGGCGATAGTTTCTGAATTATACTTTATTATTTTTTTTTTCAGCATTGGTGAAAAACAATGTCTGATATTCTTTTCCTGTCTTGTTTTAAGAATTCGGAAGCACTATGATGTTATAGTTTATAAACTGAAATAATACCGTATTGTACCTACTAGTACACAGATGAAATCACGGGGCGTTCTCTAGACCATAAACGTCACTTTTTATAAAGAAACGCTCACTGGCATTATACAAAGATAAAACGTCGAGCAAATAACGAAGGTAAGTTGAATGCTTATTTTGGTTAATTACACATCATAATACCCAGTTTAAACTATTAAGATAAACGTCACACTGGAACACCATTTGAACACTCAATAACAATTGAATTTCGATGACTCGAGCTCCGAGCCAGCGATATCGTGCCAAGGTGTTTTTTACCCAACTGTACTTTAACCATCAAAGTCCATGCCAACAAGTCGTAACCACACTACGACGCAGCGTAACTTCATCCATTTTAGCAGGTAATTTTAGAAATGCAGTTGTTACTTTCTAAATATTCTGACTTTATGGGTTTTTTTTATTATAGTTTCCATGTGTGCTTATGTATGGACTGGCGCCCAGTTTCTTGTACGTTCATTACACTTATTCTGACATTAAAACTATCGTTTCTCTTTCTTAATTTGCCTGTAAAAAAGGGACAGATATAGATTTAACAACGTGCAATATATAATAGAATATAATAAATATGTCACCAGCCCAGCCCAACTTTACCCGTCGTGGGGTCTCTGCGAGGCGACCGAGTTAAACTCTGTGAGTTAAACCACAACACCACTGCGATCGCCAGCCCGCCTGCCAAGCGTGGCGATTTTTGGCATTTCCCTCCAAATTATAATGGTAATCATTGGGGAGGCTCTCGTCCAGCAATTCTGTCATTTTGGATATCTAAACACCAACTCAGACGGAAATTGACATCATGGCTCAAAAATTCCGTCTACCCCATTAGGGACTATGGAAGTGAGTTTATGTATGTACCAATTAATTACCTCATTCGATATCAGTGTAAATTTGTATTATAAATCAGTTCTGATTTGGGAACACACTTAAATGATACCCCCTGTATACTCGTAGTAGGTAATTATGTCGTATCATTTAATATTTACTTCTTTCGACATCAGTGTAAATCATCTACCCCATTAGACATTATAGAAGGAAGTTTATGTAGGAATGCATGGGTTTAAATAATGAGACTACACGAATAATTTAAAAGTAAACGAGGCAGGTCTGGCTCCGTAACATGCGATCTTATAGTAACACTAGCTGTCCCGGAAAACATTTGTTTCGCCATAATAAGTTGCCATTGTATGTACCCCGTCTTTTGAGAGAAATACAACTGGTAGATGCATAAAAAATAGATAGTAGCCGATTCTCATACCTACATTCAGTACGTCTGACAATCGGCTATAAATATCGCATATAAAATTAGGTAAAAATCGGTAAAGCCGTTTCGGAGGAATACGGTAAATAACATTGTGACATGGAAATTTTATATATTAGATTGTGATAGCTGTGAGACAGCGCTAGATGAGTAGTATACCACTGTCACGGTCACACAGCTTAAATAATATTATTTAAAGGCCTCATGGTACGGGGCCAGGGTACACTTAAAGTGTACACCCGGTATAGTATAGGTGGGTATAATTGGACATTACGTATGCGTGACACGTTGTCGCCACGCAGGCCTCCGTTAAAAGAATATTACACTGTACATACATTACGCAGTGACGTCATCTACTGCTATACACTCACTTGTTACCCTTCATTGGGGGAGGGAGGGGGGCAGAGGTAGATAAACAAGAGAAGATCGTTTTTCATTAAGCGGTTTCATAAAAGGACGAGTTTCTCAATTCACCTCTATGTTTTTTCGTTGTTGAACTTTCCACTGGGTGATTTTTTTTTATTTGAAAGCTGGTTTTGGTACTTCACATGTGGTCCCGTTGAAAGTTGGTTCAGTTCTGGCAGTGACGTCCATGACAAACACACGAGAAGCTACAAGAGTCTTAGTATTATACTGGTTAAAGAAGCTTTTTTTCCTTTAAAGTTATTGATTGACTGATCAGTGACTCTAGTCATTGGTTATCCAAAGCTGCTTAATGGTTTACACTTCAGTAGGGCTAGTATGGGCGTCTAAAAAAACGCGACAAAAAATCAATACGCGCAGTGATTGGCTGTTATGTCATGTTTCGTGCAATTTATATTATTTTCACCAATAGCGTTTTATGTCTAGTTATTTCTCTCTTAGTGACCTTTGCTAGGAACGCAGGTATGCTCTGGCTCTTATTTCAAACGTGGCATTTTAGCAGTTTTTTATGATTTTCTTCTTGTTGTGTGGCGAGAAGAATAAGAAATGAAAATCTTCCAAAATATATAAGGTTTACATTAATTGTATTGTTCTATGAAGTATCACGAGTAAATAACAATTCAATTTAAATACTTCTCACTTAATCTTCTTTGAATTTTCCTGTATAATTATTCATCCCCAGCATATCAGTACCACGTTGATACAATAAAATTCCTATAATTGTATTTTAATTAAACTTGGATTCGCGCTTCTTATAAAACCAAACAACACTGAAGAAGAGTAATCGCGATACCTTTTTTTTCGTATGTACATCAAACTTACGATATTTATAATCTCTTGCTACGAAAATATCTACAGCGGCGGTACGTCATTTAAAAGTAATATTCCTCTAGAGGTACTTACTTAATTTATATGAAATAAAAAGTTACGTTTCACAAAATGATTTTATTTATTGTTAGTCGAATGAAATGCTTTATTACCACGCGATGTTATGTTTCCCATAGCATGCCGTGAACAGGATATCCGGTTGACCTATTTTGTATACAGTTTGAATGTTTTTTTTTTCGTAACCTTTCCTTTGGTTAAATGCGCATTTCAATAATTAGTTTAAATGCATTTGTGGCAGGAATAATAAAGATTGTGTTTCTTTATTTGGTACGATTACAGCTGGGAAAAGAAATTAATGGTTCTAATATAAATCTATAGAAAAGTCTTGGTATTCATTTAAAAAATAAACTCTAAGTACAAAGACGTTAAAGGTGTATGTTATATTAATGGAACAGCAAAATGTGTTAAATAAGAAAAAAAACAAATTTGCAAAAGAATTCCTTCGAATTATTTTTTTTTAATCACTATCAACAAGCGTTTGACCACCATCCTGCCTGATGTTAAGCAGCGATGTGGTCTACGATGGAGCACACACAAATTGAAGGCAAAAAGAGTTGATGAAAATATATTATGATTAGAAATTATTTTACATCAATGATGTAAATCAATGATTATTGAGAGGAATTGGTAATACGTAGCTTAAGATATATCTTTTGCGTAGGTACATGTATTAGAGTGAAAGGTAAATTGTGTGTGATAGAGATGGATACGTTTCTTACGCACATTCGACGTGTGTTTAAATGATTTAGATAGATGGATGGAACAGCGGCGAGGGACGAACAAATGAAGATCGAAGTGTGCTCTGATTGGAGATAGATCAAACAAGGTAAAATTGCGTATCAAACTTTTGGAACAAAGTGGAACCATTGGGCCATTTCTGTGGCTCCATTTCTTCACGTAAAAAATCAACCAGGAGTTGTCTTAAAACGTCAATTTGTTTAAGGTAAAACACAAATAGACTTGAAAGCGTAGCACCTTCAGTCTGTCTGTTTTCCTTCATAATGTACACAAAATATACTTCTGGATCCGACAGTCACTTTTACTATTAAAATGACAGATTGGATCCAAAAATACCGGTGGCGTGCACTGGCTTTTAGGACAAGGTAGGCAGTAATCCCCAAGGATTGACACCTATGTATAGGTAACTTGTTTTTACGAAACACAGATACCTATCTATTCATCCACACAACACACGACCTTCGTCAACCTGTGTCGTGAGTACAGCAAAAAAGGATCTAGTAATAACTCTATTATTAGATCAAGTAACCAAAATATCTCTATTAGGTTTAGTAAGTAGGCAGTGTCTTTTTGCCTATATGGTGTGCACGCCTCTGAAAAATACCCTGTTACACTGTAAGGAAAATAAAATATTGTCTCTTACTCTCTCAAGCCTGCATGTTTTCCAACGAAGTTATAATTAGAGAAATATACATAAAATACTGACTATGTTATTCCATGAAACACGCCAATTCCACCTTTAATATTATCATTATTACAAAAACCTTTTGTAGGAAAGGTCAAATAGCCACGTGATCACGTAAGATATCTTTAAGGCAAAATTAATACAGAGAAACGGTCATATTTCTAGTTGAAGGTCTAAATACAGTATTGTATACTTACTCAAGTCCATAAAATATATGTGTCTCAGCAAGACCACTTTTATTTGATCTGTGATTTTCTAAATTTTCCTTCCTGTGCCAATGTTATGAAAGCCTTGGTATGTTCAGACATTAATGAACTTGACTGTACCAACATATGTTTGTAGGTTTATAGAGATAATAATATAACGATGTTTTCCGCGTAGTTTTATTCCCTAGCTGCAGTGTTGTTTCAAGATATTGTCCTGAGGAGATTTATGTGAATCCGTACCGCTACTATATACTTTTTCATATCCACTGAGTACAGTCGGCGTCTGGTTTTGACTTTAGTTATTTATCGCTCGTTCAGACGCACATATTGTACCTAAAGTATTTTCCTCGAAAATGTGTTTGTTTCGTTTTTCCTCATACTTACTCTCATATCGTATATTAAAACAATACAGTACAAACATATTATAGGCTGATAAACACATTACAACTTATATTGCGTAGGGTAATATTAAATCTATTTATTTGAAAGAGAGAAAAAGTTGGCGCGAACAGATAGTCCGCCAGGATAAAGCCTCGTTAACGATTGTTAGAAATCGCAGTAAGATGAGAAAAAGAAGAGAGGCCTTTGGCCTGCAGTGGGATTCAGTGGGCTAATTATAAAAAAATACATAAATGACAACTTGATAATTTTTTATTTTAACTTGATCAGATAATTATATTTTTTTTTGCATTTCACATCCCCATTACACCTTTCAACATAAACTGTCCAAATGACGGCAATTGGTGACAACGACTGACTAGTTGTACCACGTTGTTCACATCATAGGTTAGCATAGATTTTGCAATGGCTAAAATACAAAAACCAATCTTATTGCCCTTCACGAGGATCTCTTTTACAATCGACAAGTGACAACCAACATGCACATTTGTGTTGTTAAATGTTCCATCTCGTATTCAAACCTCTTCCATATTCATACTTCATCTTGTCATGCATGCTCATCGGTTTTTCGGTACATTTGTTATAGACTTCCTTCATAGAGGACAATTGAGGACATCCATCCGTCTATGTCCATCTAGGACGGCTTCTACGCACTCGATGTCCAAAGTATAGGATGCAATTACGTCATATTGATTAAGATACTGTTTGAAAAGAGGTTAGATGTATTTTCAAAAGAAAGAAGTTTTTCGTTTCCCAATATATTTGACAGATGTTTTTTTAAAAAGAAAACTCCTCATTCGAGTAATACCGCGGGGAATAGCTAGTCCATTGTATATTTTTTATGTGTAATAAGGTATACGATTATAGCTGTAATAAAAAAAGGACGGAAAGTACAAACTGCAGCCGCGGCCATTGTATTGAGATACCATAAAGCCGTCAAATAATCTAACGAAAAAGTTAAGGAAAATTCTCGTATAAAAGCAATTGGGGGCGAAATTGATGATTTACTTGGAAAGGCAGCCCATTTATCACACGCAAGATGTTTTTGTAACAGGTCCCGTTTTGCTAGTGAAAATAATAAAAAAAAACATTTAAGTTCTGATTCCTGAAGGGAAAGTTTCTGGAACCTAAATGGTCGTAAGAGTAAGGAAAGTTTTGGATGAGAGATATAAATTACTGAGCTGGAGCACGGCGTAGGTATAACGCATTCTACATTGAACAAACATACAGTCGAATTGAGAACCACCTTATTTTTTTAAGTCGGTTAAAATACATTGCTTACGCAACTGCGACAAGGATATTTTTGGGTACGGCTAAAAAGTTTGCGAGACATTTTAAGCCAACCGTGACTCGGTTGGCTTACATTGTTTTGGTAGATAATGCTCCATATTCTCGTAATACAAGCATTATAAATAAAGTATGAACCTTAAACAAACCAAAAATGATTTTCAATGCCTTTACCCGCTTAAAGATCCCTGAAAACGGATTTTAGATGGTGACGGGCCAAAGAGAAATTAAAACTCAGCCAAAAATTGACACAATTTTTAAAAGATTAGAAGACAAGGATCTTTTTTAAATTGATCACAAATTAGTCTATGTCATACTTTGCGGAAGACGATAGAACTTTTTCTCAAAGTACGAATTTCGATAGACCCTTTTTGAAAGCTTTCAGCAAGTTTCTAATTGTTGTTGAGTTGGATAAAAGAATTCCATTAATTGGTGTTCAATATTTAAGGGGTCAGCGTCTTTTGTCCGCTAGCTGTTGGTTTGGGATTTTACTTTCTTTCGTGAAATATGGATATGTTTACAAGATGTACCCCGGCGGTGTTACTTGAAGTTAAGCCCGTTCCCGTGGGAAATTTTGGATGAAATATAGGCTATGTGTTATAGCGCCGTATAAGATATATTTGTTGTAAAGTGTGATTGAAATCCGTTCAGAAACTTTTGCGTGAAAGAGTAATACACATTCGTTAAAACTTTCGAGTTTATAATAGTAGTAGATTTTTTCATCGTTAACAATTTCCCTGACAGTAAATTTCTATTAACTTAACACTTTTGAGGACACACTCCGCCTGTGGAAGTGACAACAAAAACTTCCATTGTCTGAATTTGAGTTTCCACAAAATAGCCTGGTCCCCGGCAAATTAATAAAAAATATGACCATGATCGAATACTTGCTATACTTGCTTGCTATCTGCTTGTCTGTTTCATTAGCATACGCAGAAATAAACAATTAATTTAACAAAATAGAAATGTACGCTGGAAGTTTGACGTTTAAGTGGAGTTTGGTGTTCTCAGTGAATTCGTGCAGAGTGCACTTGAGTGGAGCCTGGCAGAGTCAGCACTGAATTCCTACACAAGTCACGCCTCGGTTTAAACAACATTTCTGTATTAATTTAACTAATATAGAGGGTGGTACGTATTTTGGCGGTAAACTTATAAGTAATTTACAGGGGCTCTGTGTTGTTGGTTAACTTTTCCGGGTCACGTCCCGTCCGCCTGTCGAAGTGGTAACAATGAAACTTATTTTATGTTGTATGCTAATAGATTAATTTTATTATTAACTAGCTGTCTCGGCAAACATTTGTTTTGCCATAGGAAGTCGCCTTTGTACCCCGTGTATTGGATGAAATACACCTTTTAAACCTTCCCTGGAGTTCCACGTTTAATTCAAGACCAAAAATTAGCCCCGATTTGGCTAATTTTTGGTCCAGCCGGTCTCGAGTTTTAGCCAGACTAACGAATGGCGATTCATTTTTACTTTTATAGATAGATTATTTTTTATGTAATAATTATTTCCACGTAAAAAGAGGAATTTTCAAATAATGAAAAATACTAAATTTACATCGCATGGTTCCTATTAGGTAAGTAGTCTTTTCCATCGCCGCATCTTAAGATCGATACATTTAAAAACAATTTACATTTTTTTAAATCCGTACATTTGTTTCGGATCTTATTCGATGCAATCAAATCTTTACTCTTTATTAAGTACGTATATTAGTATAGATGTTATGTTATTAGCTTAAATAATGAATATGTTTTTCCACGTTAAACATAATGAAAGCTACTCTGACATCCAATCTAACAGACATAATAGTGTATAGAGCCGGATTATGAATTAATTACTCAACGACCTCTGTAGTGTGTGCATATTACCGTATCGTTTCCGATGCAATAATGTGCGTTGAAGGGTTATTTCAACGTAAGCCTGTTATTAGTATTATTATTGAATGATAGACGCTGCTTCAGAAAAGGAGATAATATGTCAATTCGAATTCGACAAGGTGACATTTGCAAGATCTGCAAACATAGAATAAAAATCGTTTATTATAACGAGGCTTAGCATTGTTACTTTGGTATCTTTCAAACAATAAAAAAGCCCAATCAAAGGTGCTTATTCTATCACTAATTATCGAACATTTTAAAGGTGATCTTTGGTTTATTAAATCATGCCCTTTATTCTTGAGTGCTGAAAACAATATGATTTCTCGCCAAATGTTTTCTTGGTTTGGTTTAGGTGCTTTGTTTTTACTTGTGTTATGATAATGTGGATATTCATCCATCGGAACATCAGCTAAGCTTAGCACTCAATTTAACTTCAGTTTTCATGAGAAATTATTTATGCCAAATATCGTTTACCTTTTTTTCCTAGTTTCGGCTTAACCTTATTTTGAGTACTTATTTGTGAAATACAGAAATTAAGATAATTACATGTATTGATGTCCATATTCTCTGTTGGATTTAAGAGAACCTTTGAAAACGTGATGACTTCTAGATATGTTCTCTTCAATACATAGTAAAGTCGGCTGCCACGGCCCCTCCCTATGTTTGCTGAGATCTTTAAAACTACTTGATTTAGGTGCTTTGTATTTAATTGTATGATGACATTCTAACTCTTCTTACAGTCATGTCACATTCTAACTGACACAGATCAAACGCAGAAAATTAATACGGAAATTGAAGTTTGGATCTCAGCTGTTTAGCGAAATGAAGAAAAAACAACACACGTACTAACATAACAGCGCCTGTCTCCTAGAGACCGACCCCTCGACGGGAGGCGGTGGAGTGAAAAATATGTACATGTGTACTGGGGAAATTCTGAAGGCGGGGTAATAGATCGCTCGCTCGCTTCTGATTGATCAATATAAAATACAAATTCTGTCGTTTTTTTTCTTGATATTAAAAGTAATCCAGATACTATAATCATCGTACTTTCTGGATCAGTAACTAACATCATCACGAAAAAAAAATATCGGAAATAGTAGTTTAATTTTTTTGTTATAAAAAGAGTTTTGCATTTAACAGTTTGATGTTTTACTCTCTCTCATATGCAGTGAATATTTATTTGATATTTGTAGAATATTATTGACAGGTCGAAATAATCGAGTTTAGTCTAATAATGTGGTAACCACGGAAAATGTACTGAAACTGACAAGTAAATAACATAAATATTAATAAATTGTTCCCGTACATCGCATTGAAATCTATCGATCTCCCTCCCACCACTCCATCCTCTCATTTCAACGACATTTTGACTAATAACATTGACATTGCAATAATGTGTTACGAAGTCAGAGGCAAAAAAATGTTACAATTGAAACCAAACTTTTCGGGTCAAGCAAATATTTTTCTGAATATCTCGGTGACAAGGAGAGCGTGTTGATTAAATGAATTATTTTTTAGCGACAATGCCGAGAAAAAAAAATACAATATACTTTTACTTTTGGAATAGGAAGCAATTATGCCACTAGAATAATAATAATCATCATCATCATCATCAGCCCATACTTGTCCACTGCTGGACATAGGCCTCTCCAATTACACGCTACTGTGATCTGTTAATCAGAATGGAAAATAATAAACTGTCAAAATTACTAAACTGCTAGTAATAAAGGTTTGCATCAGAATAGCGCTTTGATGCGCATTTTGTACTAATTTGACGTGAACTTTACGTTTACTACATTATATTAGTTAGGATAAGCTAGACTTTATGATGTGCGATTAAAATACTACCACCTTACTTTACTAAAGGAAAGCAATTGAGTCTAACACCTAAACGGCTCTAAGGACCAAACATTCCGTCTGTGACTACAAACAGAAACCAAAATGATTGCTCCCAAGTGTAACGTCTAAAGGTATGAACGTCTGCAGCCATCCTCCCATTGACACGTGATACTGTCTCCCGGGAGGGTGCGGCGCCGGAAGTCTTCCGTCGGATTTCGGAGATCCACCCAACTTTGATGTTAGCTATTTGCTATTTGATCTGAGATATCGGGAACATGACTTGCCGATGTGATTTCGCCTTTTATTGGTACAATGTTCATAAATAAAGTCGATACTATGTTCGTCCCGCGATTTACCAGCAATTTTTTTTCTTCTGTTTTTTTATCACAGTGAACAAGCGTTTGACCACCATCCTACTGATGTTAAGAGCAGCTATGTGGGTATATTTACAATTTTCAGTGGCGAAGTTATTCATCACTTATTGTACACTAGCTGACCCGGTAAACGTTGTTTTGTCAATAACAACAGTAACAGCTTTTCCCGACTATTTATTATATACTTAAAAGTTCCTCTAAAATCACTCTGTCTATTAAAGAAAACCACGTCAAAATCCGATGCGTAGTTTTAAAAGTCTAAGCGATCAAACTGTATATAGGGACAGACAGCGGTGATTTTGTTGTACTGTGTATTGATACATTAAGTTATGTCTTTCTTCCCAAATGGGGTGGACAAAACGTTTGAAGACAGTATTATGTCTCTTAGGACACTTTCACAGGAATTGTGAGGTGTGGCTCAGTAATATTAATCCTTCAACACCCCGAATATCCCTTAAATCGCCTTTTACGTCTTGTGTTGGAGAAATACATATCAATATGCCCCATGCCAGTCAAGGATTTAGCTGAAGTTTTGAATAAATAAATGCCAACACTTACTAATTTCAACATCAGTCCACTGACGTCTACAGCTTTATGATACAGTTCGATATTGTACCATAATGTAATTCAGTTCAGGATTTAATAGCCAATAAATACCTAATTCTTCTTCGTCTGTATTTCCCCCACCGAGGATAAATAGGATAAACTTCAATTGTACAAATCTAACGGTGAACCGAATCTCCCGTGGGAACATACAAAATACTATGTGTACTTAGATAAACCTGCAATTTGTTCATATACAGCGTGTTACTTTATTCGGGCACATTGCGATCGTTACTATCAGTTGTGATACTTTCGTGAATTATTTATACCTCTATTATTTATAAACTCGAGAAGAAAGTTACATACGATTTGATCAGTAATTTTATGTTATTATTACAGATGTCACATTTTGTGATGGTCGACGTTTGTTCGGCTAGGTTAGAATAATAGGGTAAAATAATACAATCGTTTAGACGACGCAAGACAGTTTATAATTTTACTGTACTTGCTAGATAAAAATATGTATCAAATATAGGTAATAATTATGGCGAGTAGACTACATGTGTTACCATTACTACATTTCGTGTTTAGTAATTTGTATTTTCAAGTGAGTATTATTCATAAAAAATAAGTAATTAATTGATTATCATGTTTAAAAGATTCATCAACTTTTACCATCGATGGTGTCCTTGATGTTAAGAAATAAGTAGGAATACTCTGTATTTTGACACAGAGTGTCAAATTGACTGACGTAAGTGATTTTCAAGACATTGACATTTGGTTGACAGCATGATTGGTCATAGTTCCAACGATTTGATTGATTATTATAAGGGAACTCTGTTGTGTTTGCCCTTGAAGGAAATTTGAAGGTCAAACATTCCCGCAGTTATTGATAAATAAATGATAATCGTTGTGTTTTATTATTTATTATTGCGGAAATCATTTTTAACAAGTAAAAGTCTCGAAATGGTTTTGTAATGAACAACAGTTATGTAAAACTTTGCATACCGAATTGCTAGAATGTCTAATTTCCCTATACTTACGTCCTTATGATTTTTTTACTGCCTTTTCTCATACTTGCTGTATAAAGATACGTATGTAGCTGAAGCCTTCAACTGTAGAAATGGAGGAGCGATATCTCTGTGTCTATTTCCCAAAGGGCTAGACGAAGATAGAAATCTTGCACTTCAGTTTTCATGATGTAGAAATTATTAAAGCCAATCATGGTTTACCTTTTTTCAAAGTTTCAGCTTAACCTTACTTTGAATACTTATTTCTGAAATACCGACACACTTAGATATAAATAAATAAAATAAATAAATAAATATTGTACAACAACACACATATTGCCTTCATTCCATGTTAAGTAGCTAAAGCACTTGTGTTATGGAAATCAGACAACGAGATACATTTACTTATATTTTTTTTCTTTTCAAGAGAAACACTGTTATCAATATGTATTGACAAAACAATGTTTACCGTCCAGCTAGTCTGATAAATTAGAGTTTAGATATACTAGGCTTATTATTATGGAATACCGGTGAACCATTTCCCCACTTTATCCCATGTCGAATATAACTTAGATCACCTTTCACACCATGCAATGAAATAATATTTATTTCATTGCATGGTGGAATCCATATCTTTTCTGCCAGACATCACGGGAGAAAAAAAAACAAAACTTCATAAAAATACGACTAGAGTATAAATTGTCCTGAAAGCAAGAGTACAATAAATTGGAAAGTTATGACAAACTCGTTTTGATTGCGCAATGAAAGAGCTTGATGAGAAAATACGGACCGCGAGCCGTCCCACGCTTCTGTGTGCCTCGAAAACTCTTATTACATTATGCAAAAACAGAAATAGCACCTAAAACGTTGAGCACAAAGAGCGCTTATCGTATACCAATCTAAAACTCTATCTGAAATCCATCGAATGAACCGATTCCAGGTATTACCGATGCAAGTTATGTCACACGTGAAAAGGAATGTAGAGCGATAATGTAGCAATAAAATTCTACAAATACTGGTGGATTAACTATTACGAAGATTTATCAAGCAAAACCTGTCACTGTGTAGTATTTTAAATACGGAAAATATATGCAGTTTCCGCAGACTCGTAAAAACCTTTATGTAAGTGACAGCGTGTTTATAAGTAAGGGGTTTAATGTCAACATTATTTTCAACCTTATAAATCACAAAGGCGTTGAAAAGGCTTAAGTGGCGTTACAGTTTCGAATGAAATTAGATTTGCAGTAGGTACAAAACAAGCGGTTTGGCAAATGCAGCCTCTCAGAGGGTTAATCCGCGGGGGCTGGACCGTCCCACAAAATTATTCATTATAATTTCCGCGAGGAGAAACGTCGGCCACTTGTGGGTAGTCACCAAAGTCACGTGATCCCTGTTTGTCCATTAATCCCTCGCGAAAATGCCTTTTCGTGTGATTTGAAACAAAGATTTGCCTTGTCGTGCGTGTGAGGGAGATTTTTTCCAAAATAAATAAAACCGTATACCTATATACGTTCACATTTATTTTACCTTTGTATTAACGTCATACAACATAACATAAAGCTAGAGGTAAAATAACTGTGAACGGTCTGTATCACGTTTGTTAAGTAGTAAACATTGTCAAAAAAATCAAAAGTAAAAAAAAAACGCACTACAAACATCGGTCTTGTGCCTTTCTCCGTCAATGCGCGCCCGATCGTCTTATCCAGATGGTCAGACTATCTTGTTGGAGGTCTGAAAGAAATAAAATTCTTCTGTACTATTTGAATTGTATACGATAATCATGGACAAACGATTTCATTAGCGTAGTTTCAGTTTTTAATATAAATTGTAACATTGTATATTCTAGATGTCGCATCCAAAATGGTATTTTGAAGTGCTTTCCATCTCTAACCTGACATTTTCCATTCAGATTTATATACATTATATATCCACCTATTCCGGTTTAGTATTTATATGTATAAAGCGTTTTAACTATATACATACATATTGGGTAAAGTGTTGACCAAATGTTATCGGGTAAAAATGGTTTTGTCTATGATGAAAATGGTTTTATATTTTACTCGACAGACGTTGTCCTGTCTTAACTACCTCCAGGGTGGCCTGTGCCCAGCACTGGATGTAATTTTTTTCTTTTATAAGAACCTTCTGCTGTCATTAGTGAGCACAACAAAAGAAGAATTAGCGAAATCGGTCCACCCGTTCTGGAGTTATGGAGTGTCAACGAAAAATGGCTTTGATTTTTATAGATAGATGGGTTGATATTTTTCAGTCAAAAGTGTTTTTAACCGGTTATGTGTTTTGACTGTAACATATTCATATATAGTTGCCTGGTTCCTTATGCAATACAGGCCAACTCGCCAACAAAGGCGACGACCAGCTCGCTTATACATAGACTCGAACATAAATTTTGCTCGCTCGCTCTGTAAAGCGCTTTATAAATAATTTTCTGTAAAGGATTATGTTCTACTTACTTTTCAACGACAGTACAATTGTTTTAAGCATTCCGTGTTTATTAGAGTGAACATTTTCTCTCCAGTATTTCCTTTTCATTCAGATAAAACGTTACGTGGTGAATCCTGCTGTAAATAAAGTTATTCAATTGTAGCACATTCTTGCTTCTTTTACAGTAAAATTAAGAATATGGTAATGAATACTGTTTAAAAATGTCTACCCTTACTACTAAATTGAATATGCTTACTATTTTTGAACTACGCATAATAAATGATGCAGATTTAATTATTTGTCGTGTGGCGTTAAGTGACCGTGTGTGAAATACCACGAGAAATTAATGATTTATGGTCTGTATAAATAGTTCATATCATCATAATATTAGCCCAGTGGCGCCAACTGCTGGACCAGTGGTAGCTATCTGCCACTGTCGAACACATAGTGGGATAATAGGCACGATTCATGTAGTACCTCTTAATATTCATAAAATACACTATACTATAAGCGTCTGTGGTCCAGTTGGTCGGATACTTGACTTGTAACCGGGAGGTCGCGGGTTCGATTCCGGCTACTGGATGTGTACCAATGGGACTCTTTTTCAGAGCTTATGTACGCAACGCAACGCTCGTACGGTGAAAGACATCATCGTGATGAAACCCGCACACCAATAGGTGTGTTAACCTAATAACGGCGATAGGCACACGCCCTACTGCCTAAGTGCCTCTGCCTACACTGCTTTGGGATTAAAAGGCGTGAAGTGTAAGTGAAGTGTACATTACACTACCCCCAATTGTGGTGCACTTATACTATACTTAGCAGTAAAATAGTCTTATTTTTGTACGTATGTACGTACGTTCAGTAGATCGGTATTCCCAGACGCTGTATTCCTACGTGAGACGTGATTTTATGTAGTTACATAATATTGTGTTTTGTTTGCAGTGTGTCGGAGAGGCAGCGAAGCGCCTAGCTCGCGGACAGACACCCCTCTTTGCGTCTCCGTTCTCCACTAAAAGGTATTTTTGTACAATGTTTAAAGGTTTGGATAGTAAGGTTTTATTTAAAACGACTATTATCTCCGATACTATTTTAATATCTCGGAAATCGAGACCAAATTGGTAATCCAAAGTATAATGAAACTGTATAATTTTAAAAGTAAAGATAATCAATACTCATGTTTCTATGGCAATTAAACAGTTTTGTACCAAACAGAGGTGGGTACTTTTCGTCAAATTATCCACTTTTAAATTACAACGCGTTTTACTTTGGTGGACGCTACGCGACTACCTACTACTACGCGTACTAGCGCTATACTATCATCCACGTAATTTAACTTATTCATAAAATTGTCGCGATATTTCAATGTAAACATAACAGTTCCACTTCCGGGTTGATAGATACCTACTGAACAAGTGTGCTCCATCGTAGATCACATCGCTGCTTAACATCAGGCAGGATGGTGGTCAAACGCTTGTTCATAGTGATTAATAAAAAAAAAAACGTCATGTCAGAGCGATGCAACCCTGGTGGTTGCATCGTGTGAACTTAGGCCCCAGATTGTCCGTAGGTACTTTGAGAGACCTTAAATAATAGTAAAATCTCGTTTAAACGGTGAATTTTCTCGAGATATAGGTATTTTTTTTTATCTCACAATGGAGTGGAGCTACATTACCGCCTAAGGCAACTTAAAAACAATCCTTCTATTTCTTTTCAACTTTTCTCTTGGAAAGTTGTTCGTCCTACTGTGTAAATACATTTAAGTTTGAAAAAGTAAAACTACATAATATACATTTTATGATTTTGTAGTGTAAATATAACGAGTACAGAGTTTATGTATAAACTAGTTCTACCCACGTTTCGTAACTACACTTGGTTTTGTTGGAACATTTTATACATGAAATACGAAAACGTGCATAACTGAAACGGTAAAAGTTATATTGTAAATTTGTTTCCATCGCATTTTAAACTTATCCTGACCACTTTATTAAATTTCTGCTTATACTTCAGCTCAGTACACAGACACGAAACAAGTTTTATTGTTATAACGGCTATATCCTTAATCTGTCCTCTTCCAGTTCATTCATCCGGTTTCGAATTAAACTGGTACAATTAACTACACAATTTTTTTTTATTAGTACTTACGTAACTCTCGTAATCCACCCAATATACCTTTCTGAACGGCAAGAGGATTCCCACCTCCAGCTTTATTGGAATGTAATTACTAGATTTCTCTTTATCATGAATGAAGGAGGTGTGATAAATGAAAATACCAGGCCGTTATAGCGCCAAACCGACTTGGCTAATGTAGTTTGAATCGCGACCAATCAATCATGTCTTCACTGACTGACACGCCGTGTGGTATGCGCTGTTTGCCGACGGACAGCTGAATATTGAATTGGAATGAATTTATGCTATATCATTCACTCAGACCAAACACAACTAGACTTGCAAGCTGCGTACCACCCTCAGTCTGTATCTTTACCACCAATATTTATGGAAAATGATGTACTTCTGGATCCAAACTGTCACTTTTAATTTGACAGTTTGGATCTAGATTTACCCTGATACGCAGTAAGGGACAGAAGATAGTTTTACTTACTCTTTTACTCCTGCATGTTCTTCATATCGTTGTCTCGTTATATTCTAAACTTCAGTTTAGGATTGCAAGTCTAGTTGTTTTTGGTCTGAAATTGAATTGGAATGAATTTCTGTTATGTCATTCAGCATATTTCCCTCCACACCGATACCTACGCCGCCGCCGCCGACGCTGACCTAAAATTCAAAATGAAACATTTTGTGAGTTGCTTTTTTTTCTCAGTTTCCTCCATCTTGTATTCGCGAGGTATTGAATATCATTGCATCGTATGTTTGAACGACATTGAAGACGGTGTGTTGCGAGAACAAAGTCTGTGATATTGAGAAATAGAGTAGGTAAATGTTTTAATGAATTGGTATTACGCGTAATGTTTTTACATTATTAAAAACTATACACCTCAAATATAATATATATATAAAAGTCAAAGTCCTGACTGATTAATTTATCACTGACTCATCTCACATCTGATCACTCAATGCCCAGTCCAAACCTTTGACCTTGAAAAGCTGAAATTTTGTGTTCCTTTTTTGATGTTAACGTGAGATAAGAGTTTTACGAAATTCATCCTCTAAGGGGGTTAAAGGGTAGGGTAGTTTTATGACAAAAACGGTAATTTTGGAGTTATGGTTCTTAAACTTGGTGCTAGTAATTTTTAATAGAAATTAATACTGAAACTATGCGAATGATATCGCGGGGCGTCAATGAGTAATATTATTAACGGTAGGTAGGTACATTTAGTGAAATATGGGCGTGTATATTTGTCACTTCATCAGGGACAGCTCTAGAATTGTTAGTTAAACAACATTTAGTTAAATGAGCAGTGGTACATATGGATCTATTTATTTATCTTAATATTTTATTGCACCAAAATTGTAGGCGAACTTAATGCTACAAAGAATTCTCTTCCAGTTATCCTTGGTCTATGCGGTGTGGTTAAGGTGGCCATATTATGTTTTAGTAAATAATGTTCCTTACAACAAAGTTATAAGAAAAAACATAAACATGCTGTCAACAAAATCTACACATACACATAATTATATAATATACTGGAGATAATATATACATACACCATATACTAACATTAATGGACAGCAATCTGTTCTTATTTATTGTTATATATATATACAACAACAATAAATAACTACATTAAAAGGTTTTAACGCCCTTTTAAAAGTTTTTTACTTCCGACATAACCACAGGAAATATATAAATCGCGAGGAAAAGTTAGTAAGTTAGGTTTAAAGCAGAATTTATTTCTAGCAGCATACCTAGTGGCGCGTTTAGGATACATTTTGACAACCTCATTAGTGTCAATCTGAAAATTCCTCATTATAGCGGGGAAAAGGAAAATGTTACAATTATAGGTACAGTCGGCCAATAATCTAGTCTACCACCCTAAGGTTGAAACTCATATGAATCAGTCATCACTCCACTTTCTGTAAAGTTCGAGTTGTTTGTATATTTCGCCTTTTCGCATTTAATGTAAAATATACTTTATTTGGAGGTGTTTAAGTAACAAATCAATTTGGCACCAATCATAATAGATTCAACATTAAAACTGCTTTTGCACATATAATGTTTGACTTTAGTTTGGCAGCGAACTAAATTTACTGAGTGTATTTAGTGACACAGGAAGTGCCATCAAAACTGTTAGTTTCCGACCGTTTTCTTTGCCGTCGGTACTTGTCCGCAACATAAAGAAGCGCGTGACAGTATATCTGTCCAAGTTATTGAGATCAATACCAAGTGAGTGGTAACGTCCGGGGGACGACGTCACAGCCCCGTCGCCGCCGCCGCCGCCGCCGCCTGTCAACGGATTACGCCAGCTAGCGTCGAGGTGCCAACTAATAGCATTTCTACTCTGCTTACTTATTGTCACCACTACTTTACATACACGCACACAAGTAAGAAGTAGTGTGGTAGTGACCACAACATGGGTAATTCTCGTCTTTCGTTGGTGGTGAACGTTTACTGTCGCATGTCACTTTTATATAGAGTGACGGAGACAGCATGCTATAACAACAACTGGTCACTAACTGGTACTGGTAATAGCCCTACAGTGCCTGGTAACACACTTTATTACACATTATGAAGAAAAAAATAGCATTTAGGTTATGTAGGGTGCCTATACTTTCGAACTGATTTATAATTCATATCTAACTATGGAAATATTGTAGTTGTGATTTCGGTTGATTGCAGGATGTATGTATGTGTGTGCTTGTCAAAGGAAATCACGGTTCTTTCATTTACTTAACCATTAACATGCGTGCCTACGTGTGTGGACAAAATATCAGGGTTATTTACTTTTTATAGTTATTTGAGACAGCTAATGTGACATAATAAGGACGAAATTGGAAGTAATTCAATGGGGAATTTCCGTGACATTTATTTGACAGATTTTCGTTCCTACTTCTGTCATCAATGTCACTCTCCATAAGAAATATTACATTAGTGAGAGAGAATAAGGGAAGAAAAACAGTTAAATACACGTCAAGGAAAATTTTCCTCTAAATGTTCATCGCGTGGATTTCTTCTATAAAATGTAATTTACAAAACTGTTTGAAGCCCCGTATTTTCATAAAAATATACCACCATACATACGATATGTGGCCATAAATTTATGTCATTTAATAATCTAACATGGACTAGGGAAATAAGATTTTACTAGGAGTTCGTGTGTTTTCCTGATTAAATCTGGAACAAAAAAGCTGAATTTTACCCGTTTTGGTCTTACTAATATATTAAATATTCAAAATCTTACCTAAACAGAAATAGACAGAAACGTCACATGTTTAAATGTCCTAGAAAATATCCCAAAAACAGTTTTTTGCTCGAGAATAAAGACACTAAAGATAAGCTCAAGCTTTTTTTGTATGTTATCGCGCGACATACACGCGCGTTCCGCTCGGTACAACGGCTACATATTTCAAAGTCTTATCTTGACCCTATGTCTACGTTTCAGATAGCATCGTAATATTTCTCCGGCTTTTCATGCTAATCAAGCACATGCAAGCAATCGAAATGGAATGTGGTGATTTTCCCAGCAAATTTGTATGCCCCGATCGGTAGCCGCGGTCAGCCACATCAAATATGCTAATATCAGTGTTAACTTTGTTACATTCGAGTCGAGAAGCTTGTTAGAACTGTGACGTGAGCTAGTGTTTAGAGTGTTCTTGTCCATTTCTAGGTCAGATTGTTATGGTCGATAGTAGCTCTATATGCATACATGTATCTATATAGAGCTGCGACACCGGTGACATATAGGTATATACAGGTGACCGCTGCGAAGCCGTAATCGGATTTTGATACATGACACGTTGTTTGATGCACCTTGACCGGGTGTCGCCACTGGCTTTTGTCAGTGGATGTAAATAAACTATCAAGTGTCGTTACACAATATTACAAGTATTGACTGCTCAGTTAAGATATATGAAGGCATGGAGAGGTGGGTTATATTTTCATTATACTAGCAGGAGTCGTTTGAATTGTAACTTCTCATAAATTCTCCGCTCATATTATGAGCGTGTAAATGTTTTGTATGACACCTGACAGAGATGCGTATTATGAGAGTGCCTCGAACGTCTGCGTGTAAGAGGGCTGTAAGCAATAATACAGATGCAAAACTCGAGTGTAATAAAATCAAAAAGTATTAATTTTATTCTTTATGGCCCCGGCTTCGTACGAGTTATCTGTGTTATGCACGTATTATATACATAAAACTTCCTCATGAATCTCACTATCTATTACAAAAAAAAAACAACAAATCCGTTTCATAGTTTTAAAGATCTAAGCATACACAGGAACAGACAATGAGACAGGCAAGCAGGGACTGTTTTATACTTTGTATTGAATGTTAATTTTAAGTAGTAATTAATATTTTTTTGTCTGACTATTTTTCATGGAAAGAAACGAAACTATAATAAAGTTCACAAAATAACATCTCACAGTTCATTTACGCTGTCGTATTCAGACCCCCAACAAAACGCCCGCGCCCCGCTATGTCGTGAACCTGTTCGTGCTAAACAGTTTGACCTTTGACATTACTCGCAATTGTTTGTGTTGTTACCTTACCCCTCGTACCGTTTCGTTATATTGCAGTGGATTCGTGCGACTTAGCTGGATCTAGGTTCAACACAGTACTCTCTTGTAACTACAGTCTATTTTTGTTATAAAAGTGTTTGTAATAAAACTGTATGTGGTCGCGCTGTCGGGTCCTGGGAATAAACTGGAATGTTTAGAGCGTTGTACTATTGCGGTCGACCGAGTTAACTTGAGCCCAAGGACTTTATAAACACGATGTAACGATAGATATTGACACAATTAGTCCACAGTCAAGGCTCCTACTGCTCGGGGGCGAGGGTCACTGTTTCAATTACCACCTCCAATCCGAACCTAGTTTGGGGGTGACCATGCATGAAATGTCCCGGGATTCTGATACAAATCAGGGTGGTGGATTGTGCCGGAATGAAGTATTAGTCCATGGCTTGATAGTTTTCAAACCTACAAATTATGACATTAGTGACAGAAATAGGAACTATCAATACATAGTATAAAACAAAGTCGCCTCCCGCTATTTGTTTAGATCTTTAAAGCGGATTTTTATGCGGTTTTCACTAGAGAAACAGTGATAACTCGTGCGAAGCTGAGACGGGTCGCTAGTAATATATAAACATTTTATGTCATGGACATACCCCATTATGTTTGTCGATTGAAAATACTCATAAATAGTCTTATGCACACGGGACATACATTATTTTTCTTATGTTATGTATGAAATGGTGCGACTGAACTCTAAACTAAGTAATCCAAGACGATGAGAAAAATAAACGCTTCATACAAAATATAGGAGGAAAAATATCGAGTTCTTAATAAAATACATAGCAAAGAAGTATCTGAAGAAGTATTGTAATACGTCTATAGAAAATTTCCCATTTCCTCGATTTATGATATCTATTGTGACAGGTTGTGAGACTATTATTTAGCGAAGTGGGCTTCTTTTAACAGTTACCTTCACATTTTTCCTGTTTTTGTTAAAGGAGTCTTTGTATAGATAATTACAAGAAAATTTCTGAAAATAAAACAAGCACCAGTCTAAAGTAATACAAACATATTGCACAGCTTCACATCTTTCTCATAGAGGGGTAGGCAGATACTATAGACCGACTCTGCCTATGCGGCTTGCTACGGTACGCGATATTGTTAACCTACTTCAAAAAACAAAAAAAAGTAGGTTTAGAGGTTCTCAATTCTATAGTATTTTTTTAATGTTTCTTATCTCAAAACTTTTGACCGAGTCAACCGAGTTGGATGATTCTTATTTGCAAGCTGATGCTACCACATTTAATGGTCCCATTTAATTTTGCCCCAAAAACGGCGATGGGCTCACCTCCTGTCTCGTTGGGTTAAATACGCTTTGGTGAACTACCTATCTCGCTTTGGGATTGAAAGGCGTGAAGTGTGTGGTTTTTGTTCATTATTTACTATCGTGCTTTTTACTCCTCCGTTGTTTTAGACTACCGTGATTTACACGGCGAACTTTCGGCGAGCTCTACCTTTACCAACATGCCACCCACAAACATTCGACCTCCGCCCACGTAATTCCTTTCCGATAACCGAACCATCGAACCAATCCACTCCTTTCTTCCACTCTACTTGTTCTTTTAAAAATAATCTGGCTAAATATCGACTAACAACCACACTCTGCCTACTCTTGTGGGGAACAGGTGTGACGTATACATATCGCATGGTTAGAACGAAAAGGACCCAATATGAAACATGCCGATTTTGTAATTTAAGTGTTGTACCTTTTATGTTAAGGTTCAGTTTCATAAAATGACACATTTTGTTTTGTGTCACTTTTGTTCTAACTGTGCCAACATGTGCCTGTATGTTATACAATATAGCAGTTTTTTTCATTGAACACTAGAGTTTATTAACTACTAGAGTGTGTGTTAATATACTTGTAAACCTTCCTCAAAAATCTACTAAATAAAACCGCATATAAAATCCGTTGCGTAGATTTAAACATAAAAGTGTACACATAGACAGACAGCGGGAAGCGGCTCTGTTTTATACTATGTAATGATGCCATACTGTTGGGAAAAGGCATGCAGAATGCAGTTCTGACAGTAACGACCCTATTAATTTATTTTAATAACATAAAACCGGAAATAAGCGGATTCGACTCGCGCATCGACGTTGGCCCCGAACAAAAATTTTACCCTACAAATTGTTTTGCCAAGTTGTTATATTTTGCAAATATTAAAAAAAATGTCGGTGCCCCAAATGCAGTTGTAAAAACTTCAATCAGTTGCAGAATTAAAAACATACATACACTTCACGCCTGTCTTCCAGAGGAGTAGGCACATATTACAGATCTCCATTAAAATTTGTCACGTCTCTGCCATACCCATCCATACACATCTTTTCTTCTCCGGTTTCGAGTACTTTTCACGCCACCTTCCCACGGAAACGAATAAAAAGGTGATAAACATGGCGCGATAGCTAATCTATAGCTAACTTACGTTAAGGCTACGATGCACTGCTAATTAATGGCATGCTTTTACAATCTATCCCGTAATCTTTATGATGTTGATACTCCAAGACATTTTTACGTCTATTTACGGTAATCGGTCCAAAATCATGCTAGTGGTTGGCAAGTGTATCTCAGCCTTTATCGTTATAATAATTAAAAAAATTGGACGGATGTTCCGATGTTTGCTACTGTTTAAGGCAAAAGATACTCAACCGATTTCAATGAATAATCAGTTCAAGGTTCACAGACTGATAATATTGTTAGTAAAATTCTTATAAACTAGTAAGTAACCATTATTTTTCCTATTTGATTCCCAATTTCCCACGGGAACCGGATAAACTGCATGTAATACTGCCAGGGAACATCTGCTTACACTACACGTAGGCGCCTAAACCTACTCCATATTAGCTTGTGACTCACCCACCGAGTTGACGGCTAGGGTTCGAGGTTATGAGGGGACGGTTTATTTTTAAACCTTATACTAACTCAGCGCGTGTTTAAAACTGTATTTTATTGATACGACTTTCTAAACAGGTGGTAAAATATTATTACGACCGACGGTCCAACAAACAACAAAGAGAGCTAACAAGTGATAGTGTCATTGTAAAAAAGTTTATTATCAAAATAAATAAAAAAAATAAAAAGTTTTAGTTTAACGATTGTAATTAGTGTGTGTACTTATAGTACCGAAATAAAGTGTAATTGTTGGTTATGGTAATAGTGTAATTTTCTAGCGGTACCCACCCCCTCTACATACGTAACAATGTAAATGGAAGATACACTTTGAATAAAAGATGGATTAAATATGGGCTGATGATGACGACGATGATGATTAAGATTATGTACACCATCATCTGAACAAAATACGAATGTAACATGAGTATAATATTCTTAAACATGTATATATTTTGTGTTCTATGTTGTACAAAATAGTGTTAACTGATAGAATGACGCGACATTTTTACCACATTTTTTATAAACATAAATTCGCTTCTTCGGCTTCGCATGAGCTCAGTGCTAATATTAAGTGTTTCCCTAATATTTTATGCGTGTATAACATATGTACAAACCTTACTCTGGAATCATCTATCAAATAACAAAGCAAAAGCGTAGATTTAAACATATATAGGGACAGACACTTGTTGTCATTAAATTAAAAAAAAGTGACCAACTGACTACCTAGTAGATACTAGCCATATACCGGTTACGTCATGATCTAGGAGGTTTTTTTTATTTTGAAATTACATTTCATTTGGCTTCAAAGTTTTTATTAGAACAAAATGACTGTTGCGCCATAGAAAACACCAGAATTCCCGTAGAATTTGTTAATATACAAACTTTGACGTCCACGTCTTTGGCCATAATTTTAAAATACAATGCTATCTAAACCCGCAGTATGCCTGAAAGTGTTAATTGGTGGTATTTCGTGGAAATGCCACTACAGATTCCGCAGATTCGCAAGGTCGAGTAATCCATTCATTTCTCAGTTTCCGCTCAGTCCTGGACTAAGAGCAGTTGATTCTGTGAATCTTTTGGCTGCAAACATGAATATGAAATTTCGCAGGATATAATATTACTAACTAGACCGCGCGGTGTTAAACACATTTTATTCCGTTTCCGTGGGGATTTCGAATTAAAATATAGTCCATTTTACTCAGTGGTATATTTGGCTAAACGGTAAAAGTATTTTTGAAAACAGGCCAGTAGTTTTTAAGTTTATTCCTGAAGTGATATTTCATATTAGCACCTCGAGCGGGAATCGAACTGAGAACTTCCTAATCTCAAGTCAGACACTTTAATAATTAATCAATACTACGACGGAAACCCGAACTGTAATGAATGCGTTGTCAAATTGATTACACTTCAAGAAAATGGGGAAAAGTAAGTTTTTAAAGATTGACAGGGTGTTTGTTGTCAGATCTTTTTCCTTTTGACAAAGCCTCTTTCCGAACATTCCCCTTTTCCGAGCTTTTGACGTTGTTTCAATGTTCTTTAGAATGAAACTTTCGCAAATTGATTATTTAGCAAGGCAACGGTAACTGATGAGCAATATGCATGATAAAAATGATTAATTATATGAAGCTGGGCCATCACAAAATTCATCAATAGCTGAATTAATTTAGAACCATTTAAATCTGTTCTTGATCTGTATCTATAAAATCAATACCCGGGCAATTAGGCTGAGAGTAGCGCAAATAAATATAAACCACAAAAGCTTGGCCTCTGTTTTCTTGTTTGTTTTAAGAAAGTATTTCGTGTTTGTCTTTAGGCTTTTAGTAACACAATTTAGTGGGTGGAATTATAAATTTCACGTCGTATTATAAAGTTGAAGATAAATGAATAATGACTCCGCGATAATACACTTTGAAATGTTTTCCTGTAACAATTACGGTTTGCGGAGAGCTCAGTTCCCAAAAGCGGTCGGTTGATTAATTACTATACTTTAATGTGCAAAGTTTATGTTGTTCGAACTGAAGAAGAAAAAAAACCATGACTAATCGAGGATAAACTTTCTCTGTACATATTTTCTTTTCCATTATTAGTAAGTTAATCAAAAATATCATACAAATGTTGCGTGTAGTTTTCGAAACTATGGGAAAATAAAAACCTACGACACGCATATTGCCGGAAGATACAATGTGAAGTGCTGGCGTTTATTGCGCTTGGCGTCGGTGGCATTGGTATCACTCAATTGCAATTCCAAACCCATCAATGTGATTGACACATTGACACTTGTGATAGGCCCAGCGAGAGTGCCACCTTCTCTGTTGCCACTTTTAGCTTTGCCTGCATTCCATTCAATTGATCTCCCCTAACATGGCCATGACTAAACCTTTCTCTCTCCATTCAATGACATTAATCAATCTTTTCAGACAAGCTCTTCACTTTTTTGTGTCGTAATGACGTCACTAATTTCGTCAATGGCGTTCTTCATTCAGTTACCTCTAGTCTATGGGCTTATTCAATTTATATTAAATGTTTATACCGAATATCACGGTGCGAAATTAATCAAATATAATGTCAGTGCGCGTGTCTTTATTCATTAAAATGTGTGAAATTGTATAGGATGTAATATGTGTAATGTAATGCGATTTCGTGTACTGAAAATCCATTCCTATACAAAATCTTAGAAAAAAAATACACACTTCACGCCTTTAAATCCCAAAGCGGGGTAGGCAGAGGGACTTGCTTAATAAGCAAATGCCTACGGTTCACCAAGCGTATTTAACCCAATGTGACAGGGGGTGAGCCCATCGCAAATAAATAGAAAAATAAATTGTTATTTTTAATGGAGATGAAAAAAATATTTCCCGCATTGTGCCATAGTAAAAGTTGTTCATATTGACAAGCCCAACAACGTTTCTAAGACCATTGCCCGGGATCCATTTACACGCAGTATTATAAGACTCCAGTGGGATAAGGTATACGGGATTATACCGAGTGATGCGGAAATACTCTTTTAAGGCAAAGTCTACTGTTTCAGTACCGCATCCACATATAAACTCTATATGATTGAGGGTTTTGTATGAAGATACCGACTTTTTCTGCTCCTATGGCTACAAGAACAGTACACTTCTTATTAAAAGAACTTGTATTATAGATATGATGATATGCTCAAGATTTCCTGACAGAAGCCAGCTTCTTCAATGGTATGCAAGAAGCCGAAATCAATTACAGTGGTGTACAATTGGAGACATGAGGCCTACCAATGTCCAGCGGTGGACGGATATGGGCTGATGATGATGATCTAACATTAACAAGGGATACAACGTCATAAGTTTTTCTCGTCGCTAAAGTGCCTATCCGTTTTTTGTTATGCACGTTTCCTTTTTTTGTATCGAAAAAAACCTTTTCCGGACTATTGAGGAAAATGCGTGAGAAAATATCTGCGTTTAGTAAGAAATACATTTTTTGTAAGTACTTAGCACTACATCTTTCAAATAGATTCTCTGCGAAGTACATAACTTACGTTTTTTTGTCGGTATTTGTGATTCATATTTTTTTAATCCAATATTTGAAATGTGCTCAAACAAAAAGATATTAAGCTTGTAAAATCAGCTGGTTGAATTGATGCAGATAAAACACGCTCACGACTGCATAAAACTTAGTTAACTTCACAGAATACGATCTGCAAAGTTTAAAACCATGCTTATGTACCTACCTACATTGAGCTTTGTGAGGTTTGTATTTAGTAAAATGTGTTTTCTACTTTATTACTACAAAGGTTATTATTGCTCAACAGCATAATTTAGATTAAACACAATGCTTTGATAACATTTTCTAAAGATAAGGTCAAAATACGATTAAATTAAACGACGGTGGAAAATATAAACAAAGTTTTAAAATAGCTTTCACAGACGAATAACTACTTTGTAACAGAGTTTCTCTATTCCAGTGCAATAAGAGGCGATGTAAGGGTTATTTGCGGGTGTTAAAATTAACATTAAACAACCAGGAAAAACCCATTTATCACTATCCTTTAGAATTTGTTCACCTCATCATCTTTTCGAACGTATTATCCGTCCTATCAAATATTAACCGGCCGAGGTAAACTGGGTAAGAAACCTGCCTCTAGGATGACGTTAGCAGGTTCGTTTCCGATATAATGCTTTAGTGAAGAACTTAAAATGACTACTTATTAAAAATATCGTACTATCTGTCCCGCTATGCCAACATTTTTAAAATTACTTACTTATTATACCTTTTTTTAAACACATTGAACAAGCGTTTGACCACCACCCTGCCTGATGTTAAGCAGCGATGTCTACGATGGAGCACACTTGTTAATTAGGTACCTATTTACCCGCGACTTGAAGACGTTCAGACTGTACTACCTAACAAAAAATTGCAGTTATACATTGAAACAAATAATGATAGGCTTTTGACAATAATCGGCATATATGATATCTGAGAGGCAAAGATAAAGTTGGCATAGCAAGTCAACTTGTAGGACATTTTAAAATTAGTAGCAGTCGGCATTGAGGTACTTAATTTTTTTTAATAGCATTGAACAAGCCTTTGAACACCACCACCCTGTCTGATGTTAAGCAGCGATGTGGTCTACGGATGGAGCACACTTGTTTCATTAGGTACCTATTTACCCGTGACTAAATCATTTAAATAAGTATTAGTCTCTGGTACCCATAGTAGGTACCAAGGTAAGGCGATCATGTGTAAAATATCACCGGGATAACAATATTATTACGGACATCATTTATGTACGTATTTAAGAGAATTAGCATTCAAAGTAAGTCATGGCCAAGTAATAAATCACATTAAAGTAGATCACTGGTCATCATACTCGAACCAATTATGAAGATTTCGTTTAGTCAGCGGAGCCTTCAAATTGAGTAGGAAGGGGCGAGTGTCGTCCCGGCCTTTGGCAGCTTGCCGCGGCGCCACTCCACGCCGGTCCGCTACAACTCACCGGGGGGACTGCATCATAGTAGCGGTTTGATTAGCTTAATGAGCAAAATTAGGCCACGCCTTGTATTAGATACTGGACCGTGATTGAATTCAATAGACCCTTTGATTCATTTGGACTGTCTTTTGTGTATGTCTTGTGATCGGCGTCAGGTACCTTAATTTACCTGTGTTTCCTTAAACCCCGAATAAAACTACCTACAATGACTTCTCAAAAACTCTAACTAAACCTGAAAACAATGGCAGCTTCTTACACTATTTAAGAAGCGAGTTTAAATTGATTTCACAACAGTACATTACGACATCGTAATATGCCAACAAAGCAGATTACTGAATAAAATCCCAAAGGCAACACTTTCAACGGCTTTAATAGTACAGGATCGAGCCGATATGGATTTATGTTCACTATTACTAACCAAAATATATTGAACTGTAATATCTAGTAAATATCCAACATCCGTAGTTCAATATATAGAGGTAGTATTTGAGATCGAGTCGGTGTATAACAAACTGGCGGATATAGAGCACACCTATTTGCACAAGGTGTGAAACTTACGTAAGGCAACGTGAACCCAAAAGGTTTCCTTTGAATAATATGAAAATTAGGAACGTATGTGCCACACAGTACGTCGTCGATAAGACTATTATTACTATGGCTGTATGATATAAGCATTCTACAATTAACATATTTCACCTTAGTTGTACCTACCTACCCTGGCGGTGTTACGCGCTCTTAATCCCCCTGTTCACGTGGAAAATGTGTTTATTTTGTTATATTAACGTAAACTTTAATTGAAATCAGTTTAGTTTTTGTGTGAATAAGTAATAAATATCTGAACATCTATCCAAAATTTCGCATATAATATTAATAGGATGGTGACTGAAGGAATATTCAATACTCAATGAGTCATCGCGGCATTTCTCGAGGTTGCATTAGTTTTCATATGAAAAGATAAGATATACGAGTCTTAGTACTCTTCGAAGTTGTAAAAGTTCAATTTGTGCAATTTTTGCCTACAACAACACTTTATACACCTCTACTTGTAACGATACTGACATACTCTTTCTTCTCTTCTTGATTTTATTATTAAGTTTTGATTGTATTTATGTTGTGCTGTATCTTTTCTGGGGTTGGGAGGATGTTGCAACTCGTTTGTATATTTGTTCCTAATTTAAATTGTTTTGAAAAGATTGTCAAGTATATATGTAAATAATGTTGTTGTCAATAAAAACCCGAAGGGAAAAGTCGCTTTGTTTCGATTATTTAAGTTATATATCAAATAATTGTAGAAGAAAGAATATGTCAGTATCGTTACAAGTAGAGCTGTAATCTATGCCTACCTACTCCTTTATGTAAAACGTATATTATTATGTACTATATAGCTGACCCGGCAAACGTGTTTTCATAATTAACAGTATTTGCCTGCTATTATATTATATTACACATATAAACCTTTCTCAATAATCACTCTGTCTATGAAAGAAAACCGCGTCAAAATCCATTGCGTACTTTTAAAGATCAGAACATCCGAGAGAAGACGGCGGTGTGAGGTAACTATATTATATTGTTTTCTACTATGTATTCAATGAAAACGCCAGTCAGTCAGCTTTCTCACTGATTCTCACAAATATTGAGACAAAGACATGCCATGAATTACAGAAACAGAACCCGGTAGCTCTAATAGAATTTTCTGTTCCGACATTTTGCTTCAAATTTGTTTCGAGGCAAGAATTCTCTGCCCAACGACCGGAAGATATCTTAAAGATTTTCAAACGTTATAACTATCCCACTGGTAGGTACTATAAATGAAATATTACAACTTAATTCAGAAAGTGACTCCGCATAATAATACCTAGTAGTTCAAAGAAACATTCGTACTTACATCTCATTAGCACTTAGAATACTTTGGGATTCAGAATAGGGCTGGAGTATTCTTGGAGGCACGCAGTTATGATATTACTGCCCTACACTTTTAGACAATTTCAAATGTTCTGAGGCCAAAATTATGTCTTAAAAGGTGTAACATTTATTATTTACAGAGAAAGAGGGTGAGAAACGCCAAAAACAAATGCATTTTATAAACCATTACAGAGATGGTATAAAAAACCCTGTTCTATATAAAACTGCAATAGATTATACAATTCTGAAAGTAGTAATACGGAATACAACACAACAATTCTTTATGACTTTCTTCTTCGCTATTTTATTATCTTTAAGAAACAGTTTCTTTTACTCAGCTGTCCTTCATTCCAAATTTTTACTCACGAGTAATTACGTTCATGACTTACCAATTACATTTCGATCTCTTCGTAACTTGCTATATTTTATACTAAGAATAAATCCACTTTTTACCACCAAACCAACTAATTTTCAGCATGCCGAACACTTATTTAGATAATCTTCACCTTTCTTTCATTTTCGGACCAATCGTTAATCGAGCGGACATTTTGCTTCGAAAATTGTACTGTCAGTTAGCATGGGTGAGATTGTGTTATAGAGTGCTAAAAGCTTCCCTCACTACGTGGCGAGTGTGAGATCACAATTCGAGACCTAGCCTGCTTCAATGGCTGTTCGAACTAATTTGAATAGTGCTATCGGACTTGGTGTTACACGTTGTACAGTCGCAGGCAGCGGGCGACGCGACAGCAGCGGCCCGTTTGTATATTGCTTGCCCTAACAACGTATGGAATGACAGATTTTGACAAATGAGGTCAATCGATTTTGCCTGTGCTCGTGCTGAGGTGACACGTAGCCATTAAAAGTAGATACAAATTGAAGAATAGGTGGATACGTGATTGTGGTTTTGCATGACATTGTGCGATTTGCATTTGCAGGCAATTGATAGTAAACATAGTTGGTACAGTGCCATAGGAGTCTTTTGGCTCGTGTCTTTAAAGTTTGCATTCAATATAAAGACTAGTCATGTCTTGTAATTCATAATGCTTCATATCACATCTAATTAAAATAAAAAAGAAAGAATTAGAGATATGGAGTTATAGACTAATCATATTATTGAATACACAGCACTCACGCCCCAAGAGATGCGATGAGATGAGATGTCAAGATCATGATCAGATGTCACGTGCATAAATTTGTATACATATAAAAACATCTCAAAGCCATTTTCTTATAAAGCATTAATGGGAATGTTATGGTTTTGCGAATATGGTATTCTAGATTCCTTACTACGGTACGGTAATAGGTCCAATATCAAATAGCAGTCGTTATTTAAGAGAAAGTGCCTTTGAAATGTTACTAAATGTATACATGTTTATGCGGGTGACCGTTGCACTACTGCAAAAGTATGTACTTTTATAGACAGTACAAAACTGATGCAAAAACGCCAGACTTAATTTCTGTAAACAAAAACTTTCGTAATCGCCAGAAGTGTATACGATAAAGGTGCCCGGAGTAGTCATATTGTCTAAGGTGTTGAAAACATCCTTCCGTTAGGTTTACTATTCTTTACTTTACTATTTCTAGTGGTCGCAGACCTTTCTTCTTCCCGTTTTAAAGCTTCTGTAACATTTTCTTCATTAATTTTGAATTTCCATTTAAGCCGCTTAAAAGGTTGAATTTCCAATAACCTTTCCTACTCACCTGCGTAATAAAGGGAAGCTTTGTGCAACATTCTAAAGACGTCTTGCACCAACACTCGACTACTATTAATCTACTTTTAGTACGCTAATTAGGAAACCTTAAATGTATAGCTTGCTGTATAGAAACTGTCAGCCTCATTGATAATAATAATAATTAACTCTAAAAACATATTATTAAGAAGCTTGCTAAAGTTTGGGCTGCAGCTATTTACGTATTATTCTTGTGATCTGTGAACTGAGACGTTTCATTTTAGTAATAGTATATAATCTAAATTGAATTTTACATAAATACATACCTACTTACATACGCTCTCGTCCGTTATCCCCAAAAGAGGTTGAACATAACATTAAGATCACAACGACCCTTGCTACTTCCCGGCTACTTGTAGCATAGTAGCATGGTAAGGAATGTTAATATGGTTCTTCAGTTATAGTCTGAATAAACCTAAATCTATTACGACTTGCCAGGCAGAAAAGCAAATGATCCTGGATGATCATGGGTTAATTTTAATACTGGTAAGTATATTTAAATAATATAATATAACTAAGGGTTCGTTGTTTTAACGTGTTAATCTCAGAAACTACGATTAGGGTTTGAAAAAGTTACAAATAAAGCTCCTGATAGTAAGCTTTACGATAAAATATCAACATGATAAACCATGCTGCTGTATTTGTGTGTACATCTACAGCAATCACTTACTTGTGAATCGAAACAAAAAACCTCTCAGGTAGTAGATATCTGCAAGATACCAGATTTATCAGGCACTTAACAGCAAGTGGTGAAATAGGATCATAAACAAAACACGGCCGTTAGTCACGTGAATAGTCATTAATACGTTGTATTACCAGTGCAAAGAAGTTCAGTATATCCCTATTACATCTAATCAAATCAAAGAAAAGGAAAAAAAAAATGCTCTCCACCTTGAATTACTTCGAAACTTTCGAAAGTTGCACGAAAAAGTTTCGACGGCATGTGGCCTTCTGGTCTATGAAAAGATGTTGATGAGGTGCCAGAACGTGCTAGGAATACGGTAGGACCCACGTCCAGGAATGTTTGCTGTCCAACTGGTAAATAGGGAATCATAAACAGACATAACTTCACGTCCATTTCTTGGAAGGGGACGATCTTTTTTTTCCTGCTTTTTCTCTCTTGAGAGAGTATGATATTAATACTATGAACAGTAAATGACTGAAACTTATATACTTTCTAATATTGATGTAGTACGTATGCTGTAAATACTTACTGCTGCATTTATTACTCTGAAATAATTTGTAATTATTAAGGTTGTAATTAGTAAGTGTAAATATCAAACGCAATTAATAAGTTTGAGATATTTATGTATTAGTGAAGTTATAATGAATCAAATGATAATTTAGATCTATTTGTAACTCTATTATACGAGACGGGAACATGTACGGTTTCTTACTTTTTAACCAGGATATACAGCGCTCCGGCATCCATAATATACCAGAGCTCAATACCTTCTGGCTTTTCCTACAAAGTAATTAAACTTAAGACATAAACAAGAGGAAAAATATTTAATTTTATACTGCACAAATTACATATATCATCAAAATATGTCCACAACATAATGTAGGTACTTTCGGCATGTGATGTGATTGGTAAATGCACATTCGTGGAAGGCGAGCGGTTGCCTCTATCGACCGGCGAGCCTGGCGGGGAGGGGGCCGCTGCCAGACACAGCATTATTCCCGCATCCAGATATCTCGATGTAATCCCGACGGAATCGGCAGATCTAAAAGAGTTTGGAAACGATTTTCACTGAGTCATCGTTGAGCGCATCGGTGCACTTGATACCTTTCGGCGGACGTGTAGGACCGACAACTGGGAAATGTATTTTGAATACTGAATGTGCAACATACGTTGTAGTAGTTGTGTTCGTATCGAGCAAAATACGTGTTACATAATAAGGAGGTATAGAAGAAAATAATATTGTTTTACTAGTGGTCCCAACAGATGTTTTCCTGTTTTTACTATGAATGTGGACTATCAAACTAATTCAACATTTTTTTTTCTGCCTCTTCATTTTCACTTAAACTATTGATCCTTACTTATTTGTTAATACTAGAATATTATATTAATGTCATGAACTTTTCTTAAATATTGTTAGTTATAATTACTATGTTTAAAAATATGTCGGTGCCAATACTCTGCACAAAATAACAATGACTGCAGCTCCTGAGATTCGAGAGCCGTAAATAAGTTTTATGGTCGATGCATTTTACCGATAGAACTTTAGGGTGCCTTGGTGGTGATTCCGGCACCAAATGTTTCCTATATATACGTCACTTTATGCACCATTTGATCCGACGTTTCGTTGTTTGTCTGTATCGTTAGTACCATTTCGAAATGGTTCGGGGAATTTTCTGGCTGCGTCAGGTTCCGTGTCGGAGAATTGGCAGCCACAGTGTTTGTTAATATTTATGAAGCTGTCACATACACGGGAGAAAGTTAAGGGTCTTTTGAAAAGAATTCCATTGGTTTTATTGGAAGACTTGCCCATGGCGAGCAATTAGAATGCAGTGGTGTGTCTCTCAGACAAAATGTCGCCGCGTCGTTCTCATCACAATCATAATATTTTAGTCATAAAATAATTTCTTTGTTTGGTTATTTTATCTGTGTATATGAACAGAAACTTGAGCCGAGTAGATCGTGAGTGAATTGTCAAGGGATGTTATTATTATCACTTAAATAAATTGACATCCATAATCCATAATGGGGTGGACGTTTCTCTTTCCCTCTTTTTTTCTTCGGCTCTTTGGTAATAATATAGGTATTTTTATTGTCGACCGGGATGGAATTTTCGTTAAAGCAACTACACAACAACACTAGGAAGATGATTTCGGGTTTAATTCCCGCATACAAAATATATATATAAATACATCGACGAGCTGAGGCACATCTCGTGTGCGTCTGGATTTTATATCTATGTATATGTTTTTCCTGCTTTATATTATATATATATATATCTCTACACATATGTATATATTTTATTAGAAGTAAATCAGTACCTGATATTCATAGTACAGGGTATGCTAGTTTGTAGTCAAATGTGTGAAATGTAAAACAGGAGCCCAAACACACACACTATTTTTACCTGGGTATGTTTTGCATTTATAAAAGTAGTTTATTGCTTTCGAAAACGTGATGACATGCAGCCCTCTATAAGCTTCGTTGTAGATAGTGTGTAGAAATTGTGCTGTGTATGACAAGGATCTAGCTTTTTGTAGCTAGATAGCTGTTTCTCGGCATATTGTAATATTTTGTAGCATCTAAAATACTCGCTTTTCACGTAAAATAAACGTAAAATAATGATTTTTCTGTATACAATATCGTTGAAATTGCTTTGTATTATCTTCTTGGTGATGGTGGATGTATGTTGCTTTCGTGGAGGGCTTACGGAGCAGTAATTGCAGGAAATATCACTTTCAGTAGTTCGAAGAAAGTTAAAATGTGAAAATCTTTAAACTCGCAATGTGGTTTTTCAAATTCATGTGAATTAATGTGTACACTTAGTTCTAAATTATTATCGATGTAAATTGAGAACATGATATGAACTTGTGGAAAAAATAGATCAAACAAGTCAAATAAATCCAATAAATAATATGTTATTTTATTCACGCCAGATCAGTATCTATACTTCATGTTCCTAATAAGTATCTGCGTATGTTTATTAAAAAAAGGAACTTAAACCAGTAAAAATGACAGATTTGTGGTTTTCTCAAGGATACCATTGTCGGAACTTAGCCATTTAAATTAAATAGTTCAACAACTTCCAAATAAAAAAAATATCATCCAAATCCGTTCACGCAGTGAACATTTTTGAGGTAGTTTTTTAATGATACAAAAAAAATGCCAACCAATTGAGGAACTCCTCCTTTTTTCTGAAGTCGGTTAGAAATAAATCCACTCATGCACAAATTGAAAGACTGGAACTGTCTCAGGACGTTATCAATTAATTGAAGAACACAGTATTCACTTATTATCCACTAACAATAATCACGACCTGTGTTTGTTTGTTATTTCTTCACGGGAAAACTACTTAACGGATTTTGACGAAGCTTATTAAAAACTGATGATTTTATAAGAATATATAGATTTAATCTGGAAATTACCACGGGAACGGGATAAACTGGGTAACAAACCGGGCACAGCTAGCAGGTCATGCAATTATTGACATGGACAGCAAAAGGTCACTGTAAAAGTTACAAGTACTCGTGGATGCTCGAGGATTGTCGCTGAATCGAAGCTTCTGAACATAGATCAAGGCCGTGACATTCATTGTCATTTCCAATAGACAATTATAATGTTATACCAATTTAATACAATTACGTACTAATTGATTGATACTTGTGTCACATACTGGTCTAATTATAGCCTGAAGGTTATGATTATGACGCTTCTCTTAGTACTTGCATCTTTCGTGATGGTCGCTGGTTTGATTTCCGCATTGATGAAATATATCTTTTCATACAAATTCCCTATTGGAGTGAATATAACGTTTAACACTTCTAGGATACTTTTATACAACCTTAAACGTCAAAGGATGAGTTGGAGAAATCGCCGAAGTGCTTCGCAGTTTTATCCTCGGTCAGGAATTCGGAATAAAATAGAAATGTCACCCAAGAATTCTTCAGGAATTTAACTTTCTTAGTGCTAACCGCCAGGATGTGGAATGTCTTGCCAGATGTGTCTGTGTCTCTCGCGCAGCATTGTCTGGAAGTCTTCTGACCACGGGTGAACAGGTACCTAACAAACAAGTATGCTTCATCGCAATGTGCCATATCGCTGCTTAAGATCAGGAAGGATTGTGGTCAAACGCTTATTAGTAGTCATATCCAGGCGGTTTTAGATTTAATTCGTAAGAAACACATGACCCTTCCGACGTCTAATATTTGTGTTCTTAGAAACCATCAACGCGAGGTACTTAAGAACAAAAGGATCATCTTCCATCCCACGGAACACTTTAGATAAATACCAGTGGCGTGCCGTGAAATTTTCATCAGGGTAAGCTGTCTCCTATGAGTAGGTACATACGACACTAAAATAACATTAAGTAGGTACCAATATTGTGCCAGACTACAAAATATTTCAATAGAAGATCACAACATCAATCACTAGTTTAGCAAAATTAATATCAAATTACGTTACTTCCCAAAATTTTGCTAAGCAGCTGATTCAGGCGCTGTATGCCAGAAACAGAACTGAACAGATCGTTGTGGAATGTGGATGCCCTCCTCTTCCCAAAGCACTAAATACCTTAGTCTGCCTAACTAAGTAAATACACTAAAAAACAATAAACTACCTCATAATACCTTGTGTTTGCTCCAAGTTCAAATAAAAACAATCCCGGCGAAATTCGTCCGCGACTCTGCCCTTTTCACTCATATTTAGTTCAGAGAATCGACCCACATTTGTAAATAAACACTTTTATACACATCACTTTCACACCTTAGTCTCCATTTTTGTCTAATTTAAATTATTAAAATAGGCGCGAATGAACGTACATAACCTAAAACAATGCGCTCCATTGTAAATAAACAATACTTGCAATATGTCAACATGGCCGGCAACGTCTCTCTCGCTCGCTCACACATACACTCTTTCTCTGTCGCACATATTTACGCACTGTCATAGCATTCTAGCCCTTATTATCCAATTATGTATGAAAAAATGCGGAAGAAGCTGCGCTTACGCTGTGGCGTAAATTTCTCCATATTTTTCATAGTAACGCTCCGCGCTAATAGACCGAGGTGAGAGGGATGTATACAGAGAAAGAGAAAAAATAGGAAGCTTGAGGTCTAGCAGCTTCCCCGGGCTCGACGATGCAATGAAGCGGCAACGTCCCATGAATTTGTTTTCGTTGATGCGCTAAATACTGTGTTTTGATTGGTGGAGGCGAAATTTGTGTTACCTATCGATGGAACGATGAGGCAACATTGCACGAATTTGTTTTCGTTGACACGCGGAAGAATAGATTAATGAGAGATTAGTGTTTTGATTGGTCTAGAACGAATTTGTGCTTTCGATGCACATTTTAAATAACCGAAAGTCTGTTATTGATAAATTGCCTAATTTACAGTACCTACGTGACGACTCAATGTGTTATAGATACCTAACTACGCTAATTGTTTTAGTCAATTTGCCAGGGTATGCAGAGCTTATTTGCTTCTATGGACGTACCGCCCCTGATAAATACAGAATGTGCCACTTCCCTTCTCACCTCGAGTTTATTGTATCCCATCACGCCCAGCACAAAGAGTATAGGATACATGAGCGGGTAAAATGTGTAAAACCCATATAACTTGAGGTAGAGGAATCTTGTGAACCTGTTCTGCATTCACTCTAGCATCATCTTGTATTTTGCTTCGTTTGAGTTCCATACTATCGCGTTACTTTCGAGCTTGCTTCTCACTAATGAATTATACAGAGTTTTTATTGATGTAGGTTTAGTGAAGTGCTGACACCTCCGCAGTATGAATCCCAGTATCTGTAATGCTTGTTTACAAATTCTGCCTCTTTGTTATATCCGTAAACGTATAAATTAGTCCTGGCACTGATGACTTGACGAAACGTTTTAAATTTTTTTTATTAGCACGTTAGCAAAACCACCATCATGACTGGTGTTAAACAGCGATGCCTGTTAAGTACCAGTTCACCCGTGACTTGGTTCCCCAATATTCCCTCAACCCTTTTAGCGAAGTGACAAAAAAAAAAAACAGCAGTTTCATTCATTTTACGTCTCATGCTGGCACGAGGCACTTTTTTTTCACAACCACATTATTCCATTTACCGCGAGCGGTGCAGGGAAAGCTTCCAACAACAATGGCGCAAAAAATCAATGTCGACACATTTTAATAATACTGACTCGACAGCTATATATAACTACTTCAGTAAAAACTGAAGCGGAGCCGAATAATATATATATATATTTTACGTTACAGTTCATAAAGTAGTTCAGTACCCAGCTTAATAAATACTTTGGTATTTACAAAGCTGGGCTACTACCTTTGTTTATGTATATATATATTTTTGCCAATACGTTGATATGTACGTGCCTATTTATTTCTAACTACCTATCTATATAATTGCAATAAAGAGTTAATTCATTCCTTAATTCAGGTGTATCAATATGATTTCTATTTACATGCGTATTTTTTTCCCAATAATTCACGCTTTATTGGGAAAAAAATACGCATGTAAAATTGTAACAAGTTAAAATTTTATACGGTTGTATATCGAATACTGTTGTAACTTTCTTCTCTTTCTTTCTCTATAGCATGATTAATTCAACTTAACATTTCAGGTGTTATTTAGATAATAACTACCTAATATAAAAAGAAACCATGTCTGATTATTTTGCACTACGATGGATACTGACCAAGGTTACAAGGTTTAGTGTAAAAATCATCGAGCACGTTACAAATCGAGCTGGTATAAAAACGCCGTAACACTACGCACTGACTGCACAGGTGCTCGCTCTGGTTGCACACATGTTAATGTTACATTACAGTTCATAACGTTGTTCAATACCCAGCTTAATAAATTCTTTGGTATTTACAAAGCTGGGTACTACCTTTGTTTGTGTACGTTTGTAGGTGTCGGTAACCACCTCCGACCGAAATAGTCACCGAGATTCTGAGGGATCTATCAGGCAGAAGCTGGTCATGCGTTCACGCGTTAATGCGGACGGTACACTTTCATATTTATATATATTTAACATGTGAAGGAACACCTTCTGACCGCCTTCGGTCTTATCGATCAGTTAGGATATGATTTATGGAGCTTTGTCAAAATCTTGCTTAGAAACATGGAATGAATAAACACCGACAACCTGTACAATCAAATCTATGCACTTATTTAAGTATACCCCGGTTCTTCTGGTCAGTAAAAGAAATTAATTCGAACCGGGGACGATGACTTTTGTTTTTAAAGTCATAAAAGACGTTCATCAAGCTTTGTGTTATGCTACTGTATATCTGTATGTTATAACGATGAAATAAAAAAAATTTGACTTTGATTATGGAATCTGTCGCTAAAGATGCTAAAGACGCTATATGTAGCTATCATACTTGCCCAAGTCTATGCCTTCAACATTGTAAGTTTTTTATTTGCAAGCCAAATAAAAATATCTGATTTTAGTTTGAATCATGCGGGCGGCAAATAAAAAATGAGAAAATATATTTGAATAGGATTCAGGTCAGAAACAATCTCAAATATTACGAAGTCCAGTAACTCATGTGAGAAACGGATTTTCATTACTTTATTTGATTCATATTTCTTTTCATTTTAAGTTACTTTTGATGGTTCATTTTTTATTATTACATTGAGTCCATTTAGTTTATATTGAATATACATTTTTGTTATAATTCAAATAGTAAATACACTTCACACCTTCTAGTGGGCTTCGCAGATGCACTGGCTAAGCCATTTTTTGCAACAAAGATTTGTAATAATTAGAGAGAATTGATGCAAAATTAAGTAGGTGTATTTATGGTATTTATTGAAATAGCGCATTTCATCCCACCAAACTAGAATATTTGTACAAATACATAGTAATAGACGAAAAGGTAAACAACAAATGCTTGTTCACCATTGAATGTAATTAAACTAGGTGTAGGTAGGGTCGAATCCGGGATACCGAAATACGGTCAAGTTTAAACATCATGAATGTAGCTCGGAAAGCGGCCCAACTAAAATGAGAGTGGGCTGGCTATGTTGCTTGTATGTCTCCGGATCGTTGGGCAAACAAGGTGACGACCTGGATCCCAACGAACGGCAAGAGACAACATGCACCTCGATAGAGATGGCGCGACGAGACACTCCGCAGAGATGGAGCCTCGACTGCTCGAAATCGCAGTAGGTGGAGAAAAAGGAAGAGAGGCCTTTTCCCTGCAGTGGGATAATAATAAAATGAAAAATAGTTAGGATGTGGAAATCAAACCTACGTCCATCGTCCCAGAGGTAGGTGCCTCGGTCGTTAAAGGTGAACTATCGCCCATTATATGTATATAGTTGGGCTCCTAACCTATTTGCTGGAGACATTATCCTCCCAAAAGTTACGTTCCAACTTAAGATACGAACCTACACACGCAGGAAATAATTTTGTAACAGCTAGCCGGTTGGAGTTTTGCAGCAGCCGGGGACAATCAACATCCCCCGCTGATTAATACAGAGTCGATAAAATTATTTTGAATATAAAGCGTTTACTACACCGACACACATCATTACGTCGAGTGAGCTGAACAAGAAATGAGTGGAAACGTTTACTAGTCAACCATTGAAAGTACGTGACACATATGTACATACACATGCACTTAATTTTATGAGTCATTGTTAGGTGGACAGAGTTAGCTATAGTTATTTTTAGCTTAACACATTCAATGGACACTCAAATAAGACAATAGAAGTTTTCGATGTTATTACGTAGTCGAGCAGAACAAGTCCATGAAAGAGTTAATAATTAGTTGGATATTGTACAGGTCACACGAGTAAAGTATTTTATTAAAGTAAAACTATGTTTTTTCGTAAACGAATGATCAAATAATATCTTTTTTCCTCTTATTGTTGTCCATTTCGTGTCAGTATGTCATATACCTGTCAGTATGTCTTCGTACGTACATGCATACACTAATGAAATATAACCGAAGTCAAAGTCCATCGTCAAAATTGTCAGTCTTATTAAAATGTAAGGGTGGAGCATTACGGTGGGAATACCAAATACCAATCGAATACGTTTCCTATCCTTTACTTTTAAATATTATTACATTATTTTCAGCAGATTGTTACACTAATTCCACCACATTACATAATAATAGCAGCGAAAAATTTATTTTGAAAATGAGAAACAAAGAAGCCATTTGCATCTCATCGCTTCTCACGACAGATTGATCACAACAGGGAAAATACCAACAGAAGTAAAACAAAATACGAATTTCACCAATCTTCTATTCATTAAAATTTTCTTTTAAATGATTAATAACCGGCCAGTACGGCGTGACATGGCTAAAATAAATGTGTTGCATTGGACGATATCAGTTATAATTTTAAAGAAATAAGATCTTACTTCAGCGAGTAAAATAGTAAGATTTTTGTAGTTTTCTCAAAGGATGCCATTGTCAGAACTAATCCAAATTTGAATGGGACCAAACGTGAAGCACCAGCTTTCAAACCAAAAATAATCATCTAAATCGGTTTATCCATAGTTTTGAGGTAACAAACATAAAAAATACCATCTAATTGAGAAGCTGCTCTTTAAAAAAAAACATTTAAAAACTAATCAGATTGTAGCACAGATCATACCTAATGTTCAATCGCAAAATAGTAAATATTTGAATAATTCATTAACTTTTACGATATACCTGTCAGTATAAAAAAATAAGCATATATACGGTCGAATTGAGATACTCCTTCTTTTTTTTAAGTCGCTTAAAAAGTATTTATTTAAGTAATAAACCCATAGTTCCGGGTATAGTATATTGGGTTAGGGCAGTGAAATGTCCCAGAGCTTCCTGAAATGTACACCGGATTGTAGAAACAATTTATAAAATAGATAATAAAAGTAATGTGATTTTAAATTAAACATTCATGTGCACCTCAGCTTAATCAGGAGAAGTATAGAGTCAGGCGTGAAGTGTAAGTTACGTTATTTTGGTACCAGAGGGGTATGAATGATGAATGAACCACGTGCATTTGTTGAAATCTTAGTGTCATTTGTCCACTTGAATAAGACAAAATTTCGTTGCCAAGTTATCAAAGAACCGCCGCAAGTATCAAGAAAAACAAATTGTCTTGCACGAATTATGTTTTCCCTTATCGTCTACGAGACGTAGCGTAGACTCAAGTCCGTAGCAACTACGCCGTAGCACGTAGACTACAAAAACAAAAGTTTACCGCTACGGCGGCGCTGGGATCTGTCTCGAGACGTGAGATTTCTTATCACGCTATAAATTGTCACAAGCTTTGCTGACGTGAGGTGGCGAAGCTCAGAGTGGGTTAAGCGGGATCTACGCTACTTTCACAATATGGGGCCTGAATTGTATATTATGTTGATTCTATTTACGAAATGTTGTAGAGTCTGTCTGTTGAGAGAAGGATTCGCTGTGATTTTGTAGACTTAGAGTAGTAGTAGACTAGAAAGTAAGAAAGTAGTTTTTTTTGTATGTGTGCTAAATTCACATTAGTATATTACCTAAAGAAAATAGAGTTATAGATAACATTAGCTAGTTAGGAATGCTCATAACATGAACAAATACACGCACGAGAATCGGGAGAAAACAAATGAAACCTTGTCTCGATCACGTAGTCGATGCAAAACATGATTCGGGCGCCAATATTGTAGTAACTTGAATAACAATTTCTGGAACACTCGATCAGACAAAATAGAAGTCTCCTTGAAACAGTTAAAATCGCTTTCGATCTGTTTATGAAACTTTAGGTAACTAAATTCATTTGATGGACATATTGTATTTAGTTACGTACGTTATTTAAATTGCAGCTCTCGTATTCTGTTTCTGTGATCGCCACTGGTTACCGACGAAGTTAAGCAACTCATGGGCTCAGAAACTTAATTTGATGGGCGAGTTGGGTGACCCTTTGAGTTTTTTTTCGAGCCTTTCCGATCTTAAGTGATAAACCGTTGGTACTGGACACTGTAGTCACTTCTGCGTTACAATAAAAAAAAACTGAAAATAAGACCCTGGGTAAAGACCCACTTCCATTCACACGGATGCCAGGGTTGGGCAAACGTGATAAATGCTATGTAGAAAGAAGAAGTTTTTAGTTATATGCAGGATTAGAAATATCTTCTTTTCAAAAAATCATCATAATATTCGGTTCATAGACGACGAAATTATCCGCGAACAAAGGTAAAAAACATGGAATTCTAAGGCGTAATTGAGAAAGACTCCTTATTTGAAGTCGCTTAAAAAACTTTCTCATGCATTTCAGGAAAGGTGACATGGTGCAAAACATAGTTTTCGTGGTAATTGCTCCTCTTTAAAAATGTATTTAATTATTTTCTATTCACGTTCCGATGTCTCTTTATCGATCATCGGTTTGTTAAATTAATCGGTTTATTTTTGGCGAACATCAATCCTTTTAGCCGGAACATATGCCTCGCCGATCTCCCAGAGGGGTAGACGACAACCACTTTTAGAAGATCGCTATATTAAGAAAATTCAATCCTAGCCTAAATGCTTTAAATAAAACAAATCTTGTGGGGTTAAGAACGATTGATGCTCTAGAAGCAATTAATAAACATCCTTATTGCTACTTCTGATCAAATAGATAACGGATGCGTCAGGTTAGCTGTTAAGAAATATTTATAAAAACAAAATATACTTCACGCCTTTTAATCCCAAAGAGGGGTAGTCAGAGGCACTTGCTAAAGCAAATGCTCACGGTTCACCAAGCGTATTTAACCCAACGTGACAGGGAGTGAGCCCATCGCCGTTATAGGGTTCACACATCTTGTGGTGTGCGGGTTTCATCACGATGTTGTCCTTCACCATACAAGCGTTGCGTTGCGTACATAGACTCTGAAAAAGAGGCCCATTGGTACACGTCTAGTAGCCGGATTCGAACCCGCGAACTTCCGGTTACAAGTCAAGTATCGGACCAACTGGACCACAGACTATAAATAATTTCTTACAGCTTTGCCTGCGTGCTACCCGTGGTAATGTAAGGTTAACGTAACTTAAAATGAAGCCTAGCCTATATCAAGTTATGATCTATTTCCCCAATTTTTATCACAATCCGCTAAGCATGTGTTTCGCTATTTTAAATTAATACCTGGCATGTCATCATCATCATCATCAACCGCATGGCATGTATATAAACTAAATTAATTCAAGAATACTTACGATAGATTAATTAATAACGTACTAAGTAAAATACTGTTGTAAAAATCGAACTGAGCGAGAATCGTAAAATTATTATAGTAACTTCATGGTAGTACTTCTTAACTATGTACATATACATATGATTCACTAATTATATCTGTCAAATATGTTTTCAAGAGAATTCGTAATAGAAGTTACGCAACCAACCAGTAAGTAAATATTTGTTGAACGCCTAAAAGCCAGTTAATAATACGGGAGGCACGACGACCACCGCGAGCAATCATAAGATTATTGTTTGTGCACCAGTTTTGTTCAAACATCATATAAATTATTATTAAATTCAAACACTATTAATTTCACCCAACTGTTGTGCAAAATTAAGCCACAATGTCTGCCTAACCCTTTAGGAAACAGATGTGCTTGACGCCTATTGATACAGTACTGCGTAAAATGGCGGTTTCTCGTTTAAATTTATATTCTCTTAGATAAAAATATAGTTGGTACAAACATTAGCCTATGCAATCGGAGCAGGATGGGTAGAGGTCTCTCACTCGTCGATGATTAGAATGATGACGTTGCAGTACTTCCGATTCTCAGGACAATTGGAAATATCAGAAATACCCGAGTCTCGAATGGAATTAAAGAGCACGGAGCCAACGTATGGTACGCTGTATTAGGTTAGCGAATAATTAAAAAAAAATGCTTATGTTAATTATATGTAGACACACACAACTATTGCCTCAGTGCATCAACTAAATGTATAACTCCCCCAGTCAAAACCCTACTGTTTGGCTTCAAGAACTTCGTTTAACTCAAAAACATGACAAAAATACTTCTGTTATCTATAACTTTTTGAAAAAGTTTTAAAACTATTGAAACATTGTTGACAGAATCTATACATCTACATAAAGCTCTGTTTACAACATGTTTATAAGTGAATGTTTGCTCAGTGCGGACGCCCGGTTATAAATGTCGTCACCCTTTTAATTTAGGTCGAATGAATGTAATAACCAAAGCAATATAACCGTAGCTGTTTACAAGGCAATTGTAAAGCAATTACACCGTCAGTACAGGGTGTCAACGAGGCTGAGCTCGCGATATAGGCAGCGCCAGTTCCACCGAAGATCTGTTACTGAACACGGTACCTTATTATTAATAAAGATATCAGTAGCCAGCGGAGCGATCAGCCGCGACAAAACACAATTAAAAGCTTATCGGGAGTGGTGAGCCCAGGGGATCAGGTATTGACTTATTGTTCGCGTTGCACAGCCTTTACCCTAATCCAATCGGGATTCCCATTAAGCGATGATTGACAAAGACTAGAACTGAAGCACTGACGCGAATAAAGTGGAATATTCTACGTCCCATTCCGGCGCTACGGCCCATTTTCCTTCCGTCTAAATCAAATAATAGCTATTTGAAATCCTGAATTGAAATATCAAAATTTAAATTTATACGACGGTGAACTTTAGTACCTATAAATTACTGTCATAAGTTATGGAGACATAAAGGCCTGTTTAGATGAGGTAATTTTCTTGTCCGTTGCAGTCATAAATAGGGAAAATTGGCTTGGAATTGTAATGTGTTACTCTTAAAAATGCAAAAATATAAACATGCCTTTATATGGCATTAATGTACAGAGCCTGCGGCAGACACATGCACGTTTGCGTGATAATATTATTTTCTAATCGGCTTAAAACCTTTCATGCAACCAGTTCTCATTCAAACACAAATAAAATGTAGGTAGTCCTAAGTGCAATTCCGTGCTGACTATTTCATGCAAGCCTGTTCATAAATACAAACGTGGAGGGGTATTAGCGGGCAAGCAGCAAGCTAGGTATGTATTAAATTATTTTCAGCCGTGTTCGTAGCAGACGGGCTTGAAAAGTTTGCCTTGTATGAAGCACGCGATGTTATCAATTTCAGGTAGATCCGTTTTTCAAGTCATCAAATTCATATTTCTTGCGGCGAGTGGGCTCGGACAGCCAGTTGGAATTGAAAAGTTTTTTAGTTTCAAACGTCGCCGGCGAACTCTGTAACATTTTGTAGCCGATACTCGCTTTCCAATGAAAGTTTGAAAAAGAAGAGACAGTTTTTTTGTGTGTTTTGTTTTATTGGATTTTTCCCCTTTGTTGCTATGTGAAACGTTTCGTTTTTAAAATACCTATTCAGTTTTTGTTGGCGGTTGATTTTTTCTAAATGTTTGTGTAAAGGCTTTACGAAACAAATGACTTTTATAAAGAATACAAATTCATTTTATATATTCATTCAAATTTATATATCAATTAGTGATATTTTTCGGTGTAAGGTATGCGCATGTATGTTTTTACTGTAAATTTTACTTCAAGGATCAAAAGTTTAAACTAATTACAATACTTAAAATAATGGCACTGTACCCCGTACTACCATTAAGATTAAAATTTTCTTAGGGAACATAATTAGTAAAATAAATACACACGTTATGTCTTAGGGCACATCCAGCTTGCCTATAAGGGAACTAGTCAGATGTGAGGTATACTTCATAGTCAATTACTGTATTGTTCGAATCTTGTTCATAGTGATAAAAAAAAAATCTCGAGCAAATATGCACACACTAGTACTTACTACCTTTACCTATTGTGTGCAGGCCGGAATCAATGACATTCACGGCAGTGAGTGAGAGACAGATGATCTGGCGGGACCCATCGAGTGGAAAGCGTGATAAGTTGGGTGCCCTGATGGCCGCCGGAGATAACCCGGGAACACAGCCAAGAGGTACGGGCTTGTATTGTTAATCTGTGCTCACGTTTATAATGCCCAGCCGGAAACGTACCCAAATGCAGCGGTCATTTCTGCATGAGAACGTCCAGCGGTATCACGAGCGCTTGTGTCGTATTTTATTTAATTAATTATAGAGAAAAACATACTTAAATAACTTGACGCCTTTTAGTCCCAAAGCGAGGTAGACATAGGCAAATGCCCATAGCATATTTAACCCAAAGTAACAGGAGGCGAGCCCAGGTAATAATTTTCTGTAATTTCTTATGTTTTGAAAAGGGCAGAATCCCGATTAATATTTCAATCACAATTAAAAAAACAATGATATAATAACAATAATATATAAAAAAACAATATTTCGTTATATAAGTACCTTATATTACATGTACCGTGGTAATTGTTAATACTTAAAAGTATAATTATTTTTATGTCTCAGATAAGTAGGTACCTATGCGACAAATTACAGTAATAAATACAGTTACCTCCTTACCAATAAACGCGTTATCACTTATACTTATTACAGGTCTACTTGAACTGGTAATTCCGTATTTGACATACAACTGACAAGTTAAGTTGAACTTGTGTATCTTCCAAATAGCAATTCCGCCATTATTAGCAAGGCCCTTAGTATATAAATAATAGTTTTCATAAAAAATACAATTTAAAGTTCCTAAAAAACTCATCATAATTATGTAGGTAAAATAAATCGTTGTGTCTCTCTATTTCTGATCTATTCCTACATCGATCGGTATGAATGATGTCAGAACTATGAAGTATGGCGAAGAAGTTGTTTACGAGTATAATATTAGTTAACAAGTATTTCTAGTTCACGACATTCTAAATATTTGAGGCGTTACGTTTCGGAATGTTCACGAAGGAAACTTTCAAAGAGCGTAGTTTGAATTTTAGAGAGTATCTCCGTTGTATAAGCTAGAATTCAGTAAATGTTAGGTATATGATATAGTTAGCTGGTAACCATAATCCTACTAATATTATAAATGCGAAAGTTTGGATGGATGTCTGGATGGATGTTTGTCCTTCTTTCACTCAGAAAGCACTTGACGGATTTTTATGAAACTTGACAGTATTGTACCTTATAAACTAGAATAACATATGGGCTATAAAGAATATTGGTAAAACAACGTTTGCCAGGTCAGCTAGTCTATTATATAAAAATCAAAGTTACTTTTCGTTGTCATTCCATAACTCCGGAACGGGTGGACCGATTTCGCTAATTCTTCTTCTTCGAAAGGAAGGTTCTTATGAAAGAAAAAAATGACATCCACTGCTGGGCATAGGCCACCATATTAATAGTCAAGACAGGACAACGTCTGTCGAGTCCACTAGTATATACCTAATATAAATGATTTTGTGTGAGCATTAATAGGTATTATTTTACTAGGTTGTATATTGGTAAAGTTTTCAAATCTTAACGCATCAATTAGAAAATAAAATGTATTATATTATGTAATTAATTGTCAGGTTACGGATGAAATATTGTTAGAAAATGTTTTGTCAAATATATTTATGCAAACTACAGAAATCGGCGTTGAGATAAATATATGTTAAAATTTTCGCGTAAAACATTTAAATGGAAAATATCCTACTGACATATAGCCGCAAGATCAGCCTTAACCGCTTGAAATTTGGACAGCTTTTTTCCCAAGAAGGGATTTAAAAAGAGATTTACTCTAGAGGAATAAAATAGGGCCTGCGACTTTGTGTTTAATTAGCTACGATTTTGATAAAACTTGAGATTATTACGATTTTGATAAAACTTGAGATATTATCATGCGCTACAAAAAAAAAAGTTATTGAATACGTGTTTAGTGGATTATTAAAATTCATCCCATAAGAACACAAAAGAGATGTTTAAGGTTTCTTAGGAAAAAAACAATAAAAAATACGCTCATGAATTCGAGGGGCATAATTAATTGCTATTGGCTACATTCTTGCATCAAAAGTCAACTCAATGGAGTGTTTTAAAACAGCATTAAACAGTTCCGGAAGTGCTTCGCTCAATTAGTCTTTGACTGTACAAATCCCCGGCTTTGAAAAGGTTTTACCTATTTGTTTACAGATTACTTCAATTTATTTTGTCAAAAGCCCTTGTTACGTGTATATTTACCTAATATATTTACATTCCACACGGCTTGCTTATAACGATGTACCTAAAGGCTTACATTTGTGTAAAAATGGCTTAAGTGCTTATCTTGAGGAAGTCGATAAGTATTTCAGGTGTATTTTTATATTTGATACCAACAATAGGTGCTCGCAACAAGTCAGGTAAGCAGCCCCTTGACCCAAATGTCTTCTGCTGTGAAAGCGGATCCGTCTTCAAATCTCCTCTGAGCCTATTTCACGGACTAATAATGTTGATATTGCGAGTACATTTTCTGTTTGTCCTCCATTTGGCCTTTGATTCTGTACGTAAAATATTGGCATTCGGATAAATTATGTAAGTATAGGATTGTCGGTACAGTCGTGCTATCGGGATTTTGTTTTGTATTTGCTTAGGCTTAAAATACTGTTGATAAAATGAATTTAGTAAAGGGAAAGGTAGGGTATACGATTCCAATGAAGTGAGGTATGATTTGTTCAGCAAAGCTTTATAGTGGAATTAGCATTGCTCCTTATACCTATATCAAAGGTTTTATAACGGGTATTTTGGCGCAAAAAGTAACCAAAGATATAATATAACGTCAGTGCGCGTTTCTTTAAAAAAATGTTTTATCTCGCACCTAATTGTGCCCATAATTTTTTCATTTACCTACTACATAAAACAAAGGTGTAAGGTACATTTTTAAGGTCCATAAAAATAGGTAACTGCACAATGTGTCACTTGTCCACTTTTTCTTATCTTATTGTCCTTTTTATTTTAAATATTAAGCAGTAGGTAAGCTACACAATACATAATCCCCACATAATATAACTAGTGTTCTTAGTAAGGGGCCTGTAATAATAGCATATTACGGTTGCCACGCGCATTATCTTTAATGAAGATTTCAGCGAGAAAGTATTTTCAGCTTGAGAACAGATACTTAGGACTAAAATGCCGGAGACAGAAATGGAACTCGCTGTCCACTCCAATAAAACCAAATCAATATTTTCTGGCAATGACACCATATTACTTGTACATTAACCACAGTGCTATCTTTAGCAGAGTTTCGTTTCATTGGCGACAAATTGTAACAGCATGGTAAGTCGTCTAAAAATTATTATCATCAGCATAATTAATACTACTAAGCCCTCTTATTTTATTGACATTTGACACAAGGTCATCGGACCCCAAACTAGGATATCCAGTACTGTGTGCTAGAGACTGATATACTAATATATAAACTTTTAAATATGTAAAACACCTGCGTATTTTGTCATATCATCAAGACAGGATTATGTTTATCTGGACGCACACAACAAATACCTCAGGTAAGGCACTCTAAGTCGACGGCGGGAATGAAATCCACGATCGTTGTCCTAGATTTGGTGCTTTGTTGTAATGAAGTATTAAAATACAAGTGAATGCCCCGCGATTTCATCTACAATGACACTTGAGTAAGTGCTTCCACATAAAGCCGCGATGCGATGTGACAAGATGTCGTATCGCAACGATGCCTCGCGAGTTCGGAGATCTTTGCGGCTCGATGCGAATTCACGGCTTTGTGTGAAAGTCCTTAAATCCATAGTTCCCTCTGCCTAGTCAATACATAGTATAAAACAAAGTCACCTCCCTCGCTGGCTGTTCCTATGTATTCTTAGATGTTTAAAACTAAGCAAATTTTTTTTATGTCTAACTATTTTAGACGATTTTAGAAGGCTTATAATATGTAAAATAAATTCACAGAATATCGGAGAAACACTGTTAATAATATATCGTATGAATTTTAATTTTGTATAACATACTTACCTAATCTAAGACCAATGTACTGTATTTATATATTGTATGTATAACTTCATGGAAATAAACGCATTCATTCATTCATAATAATGTAGGTATATTAGCAAAACAACGTTTGCCGGGTCAGCCAGTACTAAATAATAACAAACGAAATGTAAAATGAATGCAGTAGCATTTGTGTCTATACATCTACTTAGGCCGTAGTTTCGTGCTTAGGCCCGGACGGTGTCGCGTCCTGGCGCATCTCACGTCGGAAACGCGATAAGTACGCAGCGGCGACGGCCGGTGACGTCGCCCCGGGCTCGCCTTCCGTCCGCGCCATTGTTCTCTCACTACAATAAATCTATTGCAATCTACACACTACCAACTAACCAACTAGCGTGATATGTGTACTGTTTACACAAATACCACTAATTCATTCATCACTCGCGTAACAGAAACCGCTATAGCTAGAGACTTATTTGGTGTGTTAGGTGTCTAGAAATTTTGTGAAACGCTGATGATTGGCAGATATTATATTTATTAGAATGCGATTAAAAAGTTATTCCAATTAAAGATGCGGTGTGTAGAATATTGATAAAAAATATAACTGGCTGAATAATTGCGCAACAAACATACAAAACGACAT
>SJJU01001206.1:0-10717 GCA_012932125.1 Conopomorpha cramerella | reverse complement strand
CTGAAAACCATGCTAAAAAAACGAATCAGACACTCAACTGATTTACTCTATTCAGAGTGTAAAGTACTTAGCGTACGGAAATTATATATTATGCGAAGTGTGATGCGTTTCCATGCTATTTTCGTGAAAACTAAGATGTACAAAGACCTTCAGTATAAGCGCCTTTTCCGTGCTCCTCTACCCAGAACAAAAACTGCGTTCTCAAAGAGACACAGTTGGTTCTTATTACCACTGCTTTATAACAAAGCGGAAGAAGCATGCAAGGTGAAGAACTCCACACAGCTAGAAATAAAGTCGAAATTGCGTAACTGGCTCCTTTCGTTAGATTACAATTCCACAGAACATATTTTTACTGTTGTCAACTAAATAAAAGTCAAAAATATATATATATATATGTATATGTCGGATGTCGGAGCCTCGCCGGCGTCAGGGCCGCCGGCCAGTTTAGAAGGAGCGTTTTCCATTAGGGTAGCTCGAGCAACAAGTACACTTGGTAGGACAATAAGTCAATTTAATTCTGATAGCCTATGAAACAGACACCCTCGTGATCACTCTAATCAGGGATAATCCCACCACCACCCAAGCCCTGCCTGCCTCTCGGCGTACGGGCCATTCTCTGGAGACGTGCGCATCTACTTGCTTTTGCCTCTTTTCAACGCACACGTTTTTTTGACTCCATACAAATTATCTTTATCCGTCCCTGTTTTGTTGCCAACTCTCCCCCTTCTGGGGCATGACGACCACATTACGGAGACTTCGCGTCGGGTCCTCGTCGCGTCTTCAGTCGTTAACAGGCTTCATATGTTCTTCGTGATCACTCTTCGGAGTCCAGCCCCAGTCTCCTCCGCGGGCACCCCGCCCTTCCGAAGTTATAGTCTTCGCTCCCACGTGCATGTCCAGGCGTGCCAACTTAACCGCCTGCGTTTCGTCAACCAATCAGAACTAGCTATTTAAATGGTACCAACATAACAACACACATTATTCCAATGCGATTGGCTAAGAGAAAACAGTTACAGTATTGCCAACTAAAGGAAACTAAACAGACTACTTTATCGGAAACGCACAGCGCCATCTGTTGTCTATAATAGAAAACAAAACAAAATGGCATGATAGGTTAACAACCAGGTAGTGATTGTTGTCAAGACAGGTGGCGCTGCTAGCTCTCTATTTGACACGGCCATCTTGATCTTCACACGTCCTCGTGTGTCGGACCTGAAGAAGAAAGAAAATCATCGCGAAAGTAATCTGCTCGGCCAACCTGCCATACAATCTTATGTACTATGACTAGGTATACTTGAAATTCATAATACTTAATTTACTTTGCTATTTGTTTTAAGTTTGATTAAGTCCTGATCAACAGGTTCAAATAGAAAGATTAAGCCAAAGGTCATTTAAATCGACATGATCATTTTTTTTTTTTTTAAGCTTTAGTAATAAAACATGGTATCACTTTGACATTCCGTGCTAGTGGTAGTAGCCAGTCCATCGGCCATTTAACAAAATTGCCAGTCCATCGGCAGTAGCCAGTCCATCGGCTAATTAACAAAATTGCCAGTCCATCGGCTAATTAACAAATTTGCCAGTCCATCGGCAGTACGACTCAGTAGCTACCATCACGGCCGCGTAAGTACTACCCCTCGCAAGGGCATACCGCACTTAAAAAGCAGTCAACGTGTACCTTTTACATGCTCCGGCGCTACTGGGTACGGTTACATAATACATGAACTGATTTTTAACACTTTCGTGGACACATCCCGTCCGTCGATATGATGACCATAAAACTTTTATCGTCTTAAATTGTGTATCCCCAAAAGTGTACATAAAACTTTTATCGTCTTAAATTGTGTGTAACCAAAATAATTAAATAATTCTCATTGATTTAATTTATTCTAATGACAATTTCAATCATGATGATAGTTTTGATAATATAAACTAGGTACTTAAAAGAATACCAGATCAGCAATTATTCCTGACAATTCACAGTATAAACATACGCCTTCCATAGTAATCAAACTAGTATAACACAGTCCATCGGTTATACATCTAACACGTTTAACACAGTCCATCGGTTAAACATCAAACACGTATAACACAGTCCATCGGTTATACATCAAACACGTTTAACACAGTCCATCGGTTAAACATCAAACACGTATAACACAGTCCATCGGTTATACATCAAACACGTATAGCACAGTCCATCGGCTATACATCAAACACGTTTAACACAGTCCATCGGTTAAACATCAAACACGTATAACACAGTCCATCGGTTATACATCAAACACAACACACGAATAGCACAGTCCATCGGCTATACATCAAACACGTTTAACACAGTCCATCGGTTAAACATCAAACACGTATACTACCAGTCCATCGGTAGCAATGATCAATTTTAATAAACCAGTCCATCGGTTTAATCATCATTCGACCCAATCTCATCTTCAGGCGTTTCATCAATGGTTTCAAATTCAGGAGGCACTTGCTGATCTGGGACCCTTTTTACACGGTCATGTGGGTACTTGTATGAAAAGTGTGAACGACTCGTCTCGCTTACGCCACTACGTATGCGAGGATACTAAACATGCCGCCGCACCAACGGCTCATCTTGCCCAACTTAGGCAAGGGTAACTTCACACTAACAAACACAATGCGCCACAACGCGATTACAAACTATCGTGATCACTTATTTTGATCTGAGTCTTCATCTAGTTCTAATTCTATAGGGACCTCATGATCTGGGATCCTCCTAACTCATGTCATGTGTCAAAGACGGGAGCTTGATTTTTCATCCTCTCCCTCACTACTATACGCCATTTTGAGAAATAGCACGAATAACAATCAAATCACTATGATTCAATGTTCTGCAATGTTTTTCTATGATAACACACACTACACGTGACGGTTCCTGGATACGATTGATACGTCTACTGCTTTTACTCTAGATTCAGATGCCAATATTCCTTTGACTTAACCAAACTCACAATAATAACTTTACACTTTAATGATAACTCAACATAATTCAATGTAATTTCTCACAACTTTATAATCAATTCTATACGCGCAACCATACACAGTGGTTCGCCGAGTCACACATGACTCATTTCACGATCTCCACGAGATCCGACCTCCGCCAGCACTACCTGCCCACCGCGTACTCACGGACTACACCACTTGTGCAGACATCGATTTCTACTGAGCTACGGCTACAGGGTAGTGACTGGTACGGTCTATTTTTAATTTTTATTAACATTGACATCTTCACTCTCAATCAAATCAATTCAACTTCAACAGCAGTTATATCAAAGGAATTTTGGTTCATTGGTCTTATTGTATCGTGAGCGTACTTTTAAGTACGTCGAGAATTTAATGATTTCAAAGAATATCGATCTTCATCGAACATTTCAATGATTTGAAAAGGACCCTTAAAATATCATTTAGGATATTCTTAGTATGATAATTCAATAGGTATTTGATAAACGTGTCTATAAGAACAAAAGCGTATTACTTTAAATCTCTTTTTCCGCTCAGCTTCCCAGTTGCATCTAGGTAAGTGTACCGTATGCCATGGAGCTGTCACTTTCGGGATGGGATGGAGTTCATTCTGTACTTTTCCTGATGCCGATTTTGCTACTTTGCACGTGACACAACTATCAACGAATTTCCTGACATAGCGGCTTATTCCTTCAAACCACGCAAGTTATGGGCAAACCACAGATAAAATATACTGTGAAACGGTTTATTATTTCATGTAACTTACGTTTTTCATCACCGGTCACGTTACAATCTATTTCACGCTCGTCATTAGCCACTACAGTATTTACTTTCAATCTATTCTCATCATTTCTGATAAGTTCAAATTCCGTAGCCGTTATCGTAAAAGAAAACCTCAAATTCAAAAAATTTCTTTACTTATCAATAAATCCCTTAGCAGAAAAACGTCAGGAAAAACATGAAATAAAATCTCGATCGTATATGAACAAATCTCAACTTCGCACAATATCTAAGGTACACAGAACGTTCGCTTGCCCAATGTCAGTTAATGAAATAACATTGTTGAATCGTTTACCACTTAAATTTGTCGCAACATTTTCTTTAACAAGCGAATATTCCGTTCCCAAGTCATAACAAACATTATACGACACACCTGAGTGTTCCACGCGCCGCTCAACCGCCGCAAGTCCACGCGACGCTCAACCGCCGCAAGTCCCCGCGACGCTCAACCCTCAGCGTTGCCGGCACACTCCCGACACCGTCCCTGGCTGTAGATCCTGGACACCGCACCGTCTTGCGATGTGCCCCGATATGGTACATTTGAAGCACACAATCGAAGTCGAAAGCAGACACTTGTGTTGTTCACCCGAGTATCAGTTGATACGGGCGGCAGCTTCACTTTATTTTTGTAGTAGTAGAATCTGATTGTTTATGACCGAATTTTCCTTAAAAATGACATTTCATTGTCGTTTTTGCTCGTAAACTTCGGTCGTTTATTGTCGAACCCGTAATCATTACGTCTATCACTTAGCTGGGTAGATTTTCTCTTCAAACACATGAACTTTAACCGTATTGCACCAAGCACGTGCGTCTATTTCAGGCTCCTCTTGGTCGAATTTGTGTAGTCATACCCGCTGGTTGCCTTATTGCTTCAATCAAACTCAACATGTTGCTGTTTTGTATCTGGAACATTTTCCGTAATACTTCTTCGCTTCTTGCTCGAGGTGATCCCACTTCTGATGTCGGATGTCGGAGCCTCGCCGGCGTCAGGGCCGCCGGCCAGTGGAGAAGGAGCGTTTTCCATTAGGGTAGCTCGAGCAACAAGTACACTTGGTAGGACAATAAGTCAATTTAATTCTGATAGCCTATGAAACAGACACACTCGTGATCACTCTGATCAGGGATAATCCCACCACCACCCAAGCCCTGCCTGCCTCTCGGCGTACGGGCCATTCTCTGGAGACGTGCGCATCTACTTGCTTTTGCCTCTTTTTAATGCACACGTTTTCTTGACTCCATACAAATTATCTTTATCCGTCCCTGTTTTTGTTGCCAACTCTCCCCCTTCTGGGGCATGACGACCACATTACGGAGACTTCGCGTCGGGTCCTCGTCGCGTCTTCAGTCGTTAACAGGCTTCATATGTTCTTCCTGATCACTCTTCGGAGTCCAGCCCCAGTATCCTCTGCGGGCACCCCGCCCTTCCGAAGTTATAGTCTTCGCTCCCACGTGCATGTCCAGGCGTGCCAACTTAACCGCCTGCGTTTCGTCAACCACTCAGAACTAGCTATTTAAATGGTACCAACATAACAAACACAACATTATTCCAATGCGATGGCAAGAAGAAAACAGTTTACAGTATTGCCAACTAAAGGAAACTAAACAGACTACTTTATCGGAAACGCACAGCGCCATCTGTTGTCTATAATAGAAAACAAAACAAATGGCATGATAGGTTAACAACCAGGTAGTGATTGTTGTCAAGACAGGTGGCGCTGCTAGCCCTCTATTTGACATATATATAAATTATTATTATTAAAGCTGTATATATTTATGTTTATTATTATTTACACATAAAACCTTCCTTTCCTCTATAAATATAATAAAGAATTTTCCAGAATAAAGAATTTCCCAATACTAATAAAATAAAGATTTATGAATTCAAGTAATATAATGTAAATTGCATACACATGATAAAGTTTATAAACTTATCGCTTCGACTCCAAATAGTATAGCTTACACTGCAACACGTACCTTGGGACCTCGCGATACAGGTTTTGCCTAGTGCGGGGACCGTTGGCATTCGTAAGAAGCATGGATCTACCCTCTTTGTGATATTTTTAATGTTTACCATTTAATTATAAAAACCTTATTTATGCTTAATTTGCAATGTTGTTATTAGTAAATAAATAAATTATTATTATTATTATTAATTCTGTTACTTCTAAACTTTCAACTGGATGAATAAACTTGGATGTTTCTTTTTTATGCGTCCCATTTAAATCTGGTTCAGTTCCGTCAATAGTATCCATAAGAAAACCACAAAAGTATTTTACTAACTAGCTGCTAACCGTCGTATTCATAAAAAGATAAAACGTTGACAAATTAGTTAACGTATATCAACTTGAATTGGTTTATCCGTATTTGGTGAACATTTGACCAGGTTATGTGGACCTTTACTAACAGTGCACTAGCGCTATTCTATCTTTATTAATACGAGGGTAAATATTTAACTGGATAAAGTCGGTTCTTTTCTTAGTTTCTCTTTATTCACACAAAGTTATTCACAAGAAGGTGAACTTGACACAGGAATTTAAGTAAATTAATTGTTCCAGAGCATTTGTTTTCCGGTGTCTAACAACCCCTTGTGTAATTTTACAACGAAAAAATTTTCCCCTCCTATTCCCCACGTTTCCTTGGGAAATTCGGCACAAAACAAATCCTATTAATGTATAAGCTGTATTATTATAAAGTTTCATTGAAATCCGTCCAGTTGTATTTGCATGAAAGAGTAACAAAACATTCAACATTCATTCATATAATATTAGTGGAGAACCTATAGATTTATTTCGCACAAAAGATGTTTATTTCCCATCCTTATTATTAACTCCGTTCATTGGAAAACTTTTGAAAATAATTTATAAGGTATTGAGCAAACATGTCTTTTTGGGTAGTTTAGGCTTTTGTTTACTGAACGGTTTCTAGTGCTATTCCCGTAAATAAGACAAAACTGTCATATTAATTAGGAACGTACTTTAATAATTAAAGTTACGAGAAATTAATTGATTCGCATGTAGGTTTTTTGTACGTATTTCGTAGAGATTTTCCCACTTTTTGCAATATCTACTTCCACCGTTTATTATAATAACTTAGAAGAAAAAAATAACCGACTTTAACCAGTAAAATATTAAGACTTTCGTGGTTTTAATTTTAGGTATTTTTTAACTGATTTAAACAAAAAATGAATCGTCTAATTCGATTCCCGTCAAAAGTTTTGAGGTAACATAAAAAGATGGCGCCGAATTAGATAATTTAAAAAAAAAGTAAAATTAATAGCAAAAAAGAAACACAAGACAAAAAAGTATTGTTGTCTTGTGTTCAATGTTACTTCTTTCAAAATTATATTATAATTTTTTAAATTTTTATATGTGAGCCGGAATTTTGTTCACGAGTGTAGTTCACGGAAATTTTAAACTTTACCTTAGTAGCAATAGTTATAACAATGTGTATTTACGCAACATTTTGCGTAAGTTGAGCCTTGCGGTGATGGAATATAACATGTCTAATATTTCCCATTCGTTTGTCAAGCCTGGCAATGGGAGGTTTTCTGACAGGTGGCTTATTACAGTTCTAAGAAATGTCAACAGATGGCACTATCTAGACAGGGTTGTCATTTCATATTTTTATTTTTTAGTTGACAATTCTAAAATGAGTTTCTCCTTGAGATCATGTCTGATTAACGCCATCTGTGAGATGTTTTGGAACTACTTTTGACATATTTGAAGCTATCAGAAAACCTCTCATTAATATAATAATTTGTTATTCAATAATTTATTTATTCATATTTTTATAATATAATTTATCCCAATAATTTATTCATAATAAAACACACAATACAAGGATTTCATAAAGAAGAAATAACAAAAGGAAAATAACAATAGATATAGCCTTGATACTCCTTTGCTCGTTATATGTATACGTATACCTGTGTTGAGGAGGTCAGTATACCTACAATTCAACAATACAGTTTACTCATCAAGTTGTGCGCGTGTTTGTGTGTGTGGGTGCGTAAAATTAAGCGAAAATCTAACCCTACCCCCGGACCAAAATAAGTATATTTCGTTGTCTGAATTCCATAACACAAGTGCTTTAGCTACTTAACGTGGGATGAAGGCAATGTGTGTGTTGTTGTAAAAATATTTATTTAACCCTACCCCCGGACCATTATATTATATATATTATTATTTAGAGCGTCTGTGTTCCAGTTGATTGGATACTTGACTTGTAACCGGGAGGTCGCGGGTTCGAGTCCGGCTACTGGACGTGTACCAATGGGCCTCTTTTTCGGAGCCTATGTACGCAACGCAACGCTCGTACGGTGAAGGACAACATCGTGATGAAACCCGCACACCAAAAGGTGTGTGAACCCTATAACGGCGATGGGCTCACCCCCTGTCACGTTGTGTTAAATACGCTTGGTGAACCGTGGGCATTTGCTTTAGCAATTGCCTCTGCCTACCCCGCTTTGGGATTAAAAGGCGTGAAGTGTATTTATTTTTATTATTATATTATATTATAAGATCTCATAACCTGGTCAAATGTACGCCAAATACGGACAAACCAATCTAAGTTGATATACGTCAACTAGTTAGTCAACGTTTTTAACTTTTTATGAATACGACGGAAAATATTTACCGACACGAACTGCGTACGATGCTGGGAACACTCGCGGAGACCTAACGCTACACCAAAACAGTAATAATTCCCAGCACACTGTCCCTATTTAGTTGTTTTCAATGGGGAATTTTCTTTGACGTTTTTCTGACAGAACTGTCATTACTGTCAAACTTTCCAAACAAAGATTGACATTAATGACAGTTCTCTGCCCGAAAATCTGTCAGAAAAACGTCAAAGTAAATTCCCCATAAGAACTGTTGTTTCGGTCTGATATGTAAATAAATAAATAAACAGGGTAAATAAATAATAATGTACTTTATTGACAACTTCTTAAATCTATATGTATGAATCATAATAAGAACACTATATAAAAATAGGTTGCACTATCGGCAACACGAGCATAATTAGCTTTCGGTTTCATCGCATTATTGACTTAGAGGAAATTATGAGGCTTAGAGGAAATTATTGGCATTTCCTCCCCAATGACCATGGGAATCATTGCGGAAAGCCATTGTCCAGTCTTGACCGCAGACATCCACTAGGACGTCATATGATCGATTGTTATTTTGTACAAGATACAAGATAATTTGATGCCGTCAGCGCTAAAGTGGCCTAACCCTAGACCAATCAGTATGGAGATATAGGAGGTTTTAGAATAATGAGTTTGACTTATGTGTGTAGATATTTTATGTAAGCTCATTTGTGTCCAAATGTTTGAAAATTAAAATAGGTTTATTCGTAAATAACAGTTATAAGTTCCATGGTGAACTGTTTCCGCTAAAGGCTCCTCATTCTATCTGACACATAGTATTGTAAGGAAAATAATAATTTTACAATGATATAATTGGGAAATTTTATTTCTTGTAATTGAAATTATGGATTGTTTAGCATGAATGATTTTATTTTACATGTTTTTATTAAATTTACGAAGCACTTAAGTCGAAATATGGCTTATGCCACTTTAGTGCTGACGGCCTCAATTTATCTCCACAATTTTCACATGTCGGTGAACTAAATCACCCTGTATAACGCACAAATTTCAAACCCAGGAACTACATTCCACGATTAGCACCACCGGAATCCCGCGTACTAACACCGCAGTATACGCGTCAGCTTCACGCGTAATTACGAACCCACGTACTTGCATTGTCAACCAAACGTCCAATGTATTATGACCCCTACTACCTAAGTAATAAGTACATCTAGTTGTATCGGTGACGGCGGTAGAGTATCGCCACAGACAGACGTACTTGCATTCTAACGTAGTCAGCCAACGTATTGTGACTCCTACTACCTAGGTGTTAAGTATGGTAATAGCGTCGCAGTATCGGACGCCGAAACCGCGTAAGTACCGTTGACAGTTTACACGGTTCAGATAGTTTGTCTCGTTGCTGACGGTCCTGAATTGGAATAGGGAAAATTGTGGAGTCGCTTTCTGTTACAATATTTTTATATTGAAGCAATAAACATAAAACGCAAAATTGAATGCAGATGGCGCTTCTTGTGCCTAGCGCGTATGAATCAATGAAAGTGAGGCAGTCTTTTTCCAGGATATTCCCACCCACTTTCCCACCACTGTGATTCCTGTTAGAGCCAGGATCTACAGCGGCATCCAGAATAGACAAGAGCTCAATCGGTGACGACTGGGCTAGATCCCGGGGGGGCCTAGCCTTCTGTCTTGGATCCCACATAGTTATTAAACTAAAGACGGTATAGAAATAAGAAGAAAAAATACATATATGCGCTGCATTGCAATGCATACATATGTTTTTTTTTTGACTTCCCTAACCTAAATAGTGGGAGACAGCATTATTACAATCGAGGCACAAATTGCCTTTCGGGAGAGCACCACGGGTGAATGCGGAGGACTAAACCTAGGGCAGTCTGTTAAATAAACTTGAAAATCGATTAACCAATCGTGCTATTATGGGTCAAGCTATACTAGCGCCATTAGTTCATGAGTTTTCTTTTCCATTTAATCTACTATACACCTTGTGGCGTAATATGTTATAAACGGTAAGGTTAATATCGACAAGCCAAGAGTGTCATCTAAGGTTGAAACTCACAATGAATAATAGACATAAAGGTTATTTTTTCAGTTGTCACAATTAACAATACAATTAATTTTCCTTCAGCGATAATCCCACCACCACCCAAGCCCTACCTGCCTCTCTCTGTATAGGCCATTCTCTGGAGACGTGCGCATCTACTTGCTTTTGCCTCTTTTCAACGCACACGTTTTCTTGACTCCATACAAATTATCTTTATCCGTCCCTGTTTTTGTTGCCAACTCTCCCCCTTCTGGGGCATGACGACCACATTA
>SJJU01001205.1:0-62869 GCA_012932125.1 Conopomorpha cramerella | reverse complement strand
GCTCAAGTTAGACGAAATTTGGGATGCAGTTACTACTAAACTACGCGAATGAAATCGCGGGCCGTCCACTAGTGTATTATAAAGCGAAACGTATGTCATTCACTGTGGTTCATCAACTGCCGTCCAAAGGTCTAGGTGTCTAACCCAGATTGCATATTCAATAATATTGTTATGATATAACATAGATAATTAAAAACCAATCATAGAAGACATACCTTCAAATTCCATATTAATAACGTTATAAATAACAAACTAGTCATGTCACAGCCGCACAGGTTCTGCCGCAATGCAATTAATTTTATCGGTAACAATATAAAAAAAATAATTGCTGCTATACACAGTAACAGTCGCCCAATTACTTATTTTAATGGATTGCATGCCTAACCTACCTAATTTTTATATCACAGTTGGCGCCAATGATAAGTTCTTTTGAAGATTTCTTTCTATCAGATGCAGTAAGTACGTTCAAAATACGTTTATAATGTTTGTACCTGTATCAAGAAACTATACATATAGGTAGCCCGTAGCGGGTAAACATGTCGCCAAAATAAGAAAACCATAATTAAATTCAAAACTGTTTATTGAAAAAGCGGTACAGGTATAAAGGTACAAATCAACAAGAGATTTACTGAATACTGTAAACATTTGCTACAAGGAAAGCCTCGCTTTCGTTTAGGTCTGTCACAACCAAAAATAAATCATATTATAACCTAAAATCAATTAAGTACATTCCAAAATGAAATCATCATCTTTTGTCACCAACAGTGGAGTGGCCCACTCAAATGTAAGCACTAATTAAACTAAAAGTTTTAAATCGACAATCGGCGATCGCAAGGTTGGTAAATGGAATTGGTAAAATACACAAGGAACAAAAATCTCTTCTACACGTATATTAGCTTGAGCAATGGCGTGCACACCATATAGCCAAAAAGACACTGCCTACCTTAGTATTTTAGTTACCCGACCTAATAATAGAGTTATTGTATCTTTTTTTGTGGTACTCATGACATAGGCTAACGAAGGTCCTGTGTTTTGTGGGTGAGTAGACAGGTAGCTTTATACCTTTATTTCGTAAAGACAAGTTACCTATAGGTGTGAATCTTTGGGGATTACTGCCTACCTTGTCGTAAAAGCCAGTGCACGCCACTGAGCTTGAGGTTGTAATGTTACTTACAGTATACATTGTAAAGAATATAGGAAAGTAGCTAAATCATAGTAGGGATTGATTAAAAAAAATACACACTCCACACAGAAAAACTAAGTCTAATTTAATAACCGAGAATCATAAATTCGAAGTCGCAAATTGAGTTGTCAATGAATGATTCAAATTAAATTCGCTCGCATTTTTCGATTCTGGGTAAATAACACACGCTTTAAATAAAACAAAACACATCAAAAGTGTCTAGGGATCAAGTACATTTTAGAAGATTGCAATCAAGAATATATTTTACAAAAACTGAATTCATTCATAATTTATTCAAAATGTGGTGATAAGTTATTGATACAGGGCCGGGGAATTAGATAGGAGACCGATCCAGAAGATTAGATTTGATTTAAATAAATTAGATTTTTTTTGAGCTAAAAATGTTCTTGATCCCTAGACACTTGATGTGTGTATATGACACTAAATATCTTTGACGTAATGTAGTAACCTACAGAAAGCTCGATGCTTTCTGATATAAAAAATAATCCTTATTATGACACCTAAAAAGAAAAAGCCAACATTGTTGTGTAAATTGTATATGATTAAAGTACGTTTTCAGATCATTCGTTGATCATGATTCATTCCTCGCTATATTACTGACTTTTTATACAGAATGCAGTACGTAATTTAAAGACGAAATATACACGAAAATGGAGTATTTCGTCCATAGCATGTATAATATATCAGATACATTTGTAATTTTGAACCTTATTCCGTTTTCAATACTCAATATATTTATTGCATTCTACAATGGTGATATTATTGATGGTAGGTATACGTCGCAAATTTAACTTAAAAAAATTAAAAACGAGAGGTAAACATTTTCAATCAGCAGCGACAAAAAGCAAGCCTTTATCAAAACTTTCAATAGTTAATTTTCATGTACAATATCTTAAGTATCTATCATATTAAAAACCAGATCAGCATTAAAGTTGTATAAATGTGTAGGCACAGTATTGTAGATTTTGCAATAGGTACGTTATAATAATAAAAAACAAGACTATAGGTACTATCTATCTATCCGTCAGCATACTGAAGATTTGGTATGATATCTATCTCTTTCACGCCCCGCTCTTTATCTCTCTAAAGCGTACTCTAAATACGCCATGCGCAAGACGCTTAACTAAAGAATAATTTATAAGTATAAAATGCTAGCACACGTTACAGATTCACACCGCAGTGTTTAACGATTTATTTTCTACCCTAATGTTGAATCCAAAAATACTTTTTAATCTGTGCATGACATGAACAATTGTACTATTTTGTATTAAATATATTTATTTATTTAGAGTCTCATTATATAATGTCCAACTAAACTAAGAACAACAAGCATACGTAGGTAGGTAATATTGACGTTTTTATTTCTAATTTCTCTCTATTTGTACAAAGTGAAAAACTAAGTATGTATTCCAAGTGTTAGAACTCTATACATAGATTAAATATATTTATGAGGTATTTGAATGCACCATGGTGTTGATCACGCGTTCGATATAATAATTAATGAATACAATCCATTATTGTCTTACTCAAGTACATGAGATTCCTTCTCGAAATAGTTTTATTTGGTGCGGGTGATATTATTTGAGGTGGTTTTTCAGGAAGAACATTTTCATTTGAAAGATTAACTTGAGATATCATTATTGAATAAACAAAAAAATCCTTCTTCTTATTTAATTGAGACTGGACGATTGAAGACCAGCATAATGTACCACGAAGAAATACACTGAACAAACGATGCGATTTACAGATAGATGGTATAATTATGAAGAAACAGGTGCGCCAATTTTCTAACGGAAATCTTTCGGTATACCTAGATAACTTGTAATGACGTCTTAATTAACAAACTGCTAGAGATTCCACCTGTTAACAAGTACAGTCGGCAAAGATTTTGTATGCGTTTTTCATACAAAAAGGGACAACAGTACCTTATAGTAAAAGTTCAAACCGAGTATTACGGCGCGAAATGAACCAAAGACAAGCACATACGCTTACCTTAGTTGTTTGTTGGACATTTCGACACAGTGGTTACAAGCTGACTGTACCTTATTGCCGGTGTGTTGGTGTTTTACCACCTCTTAATTTTTATTATTTGTTTCAAGTTTGTAGCTTTCTGTTTATGTCTTAAATACTTAATAATACAGACGAATAAGACAATGAAGGATAAACATTACTATTGAGGGAATTGGGAGTATTGAAATACTTCATCTTATAGTAAAACACTTAAGTCAAATATACATATGCAGATATCATACGAGGCTTCGGCCCAATTTACTGATTTAACTTTACTTTGGCGCTAATTTCAGTCCTCCCATAATGGGATAATAATAATGCTGGTACATTTTATTATTCTCCATGGAAAAAAATAGAATTTAATAATTACTACTTCTGTATCGCGACCTCTTAATTTTTATTATTAGAATTATATGTTTGTATTGAATGAGTTACACAAAAATTTTATAAATACTCGATTTTTTTTAATACTATAACTGGCAACTAATACATGTGATAAGTACTTGACATACAACTAAACTAATGTGGTGTAAATTAAAATAAAAAGAGAGTATATAGATATACAACTGGTAACCATTTGTGTTAATACTACACACAATTATTAAATAATTGTACATATATTTATCTATTAAGAATAGGACACTCTTAAGAAAAAAAGACGGCTTTAGATGCTATACATTCATAATTTTATATTAATTTTATGCAGGCCCAAAACATTAAAGGCAGCAAAGCAGATCTATTACTATGTCATGTCTTAAATGGAAGCTTGAAAATCTTTCTATAATAGTTATAGTAACAGTCTGCACTGTGACAAACACTATTTATAGGAAAATAAAAAAAAAACATAACCGGCCCTTAAGGCGGAGTTCAGCACCAACGGGTAACTATTTATTTAGTAATGAGTTTTGTAAAAAAATCAATCTGTCATAGACAGTGACAGGAAACGAAAATGATGCAACTATGCTAATCTGTGGTTGTTCGTCTTCGCACTGGTATCTATTTAGTGATTTTCTTTTTTAAAGAAAGCTCCTCATCCTTTTTATCGACTTTAGCAATTATTCCCAATAGTCCCTTTAAAAGTTCCTTTATGAAGGAAAATGTTTGTACGAAAAAGGTACTGATAGAGGAACAAGTGGGAAAAAACCAACTTTTGTCTATTAATATGAAACTGTTGTCACAATTATTGACATTCAATCATCACACATATTTTTTTCGTTTCCTAAATCACAAATTCTTATTGAACATTTATTAATGAACGTTATTGAAATAGCCTCCAAAAGTCTTTAATTGAAAGACTGCCTAAAAACTAAGGTGTGATATGTACAAAAAGCGCACATATCGAGCATATCTACATCGAAAAATCTGATACACTGGCACCTTGATATAAAAATGGCGTTGACGCAAAACTTGCCTTAATTACTCTCCCTTGTCTTCCACAGCTGACATGAACAGCTTCTGGCACGTGTGGGTAAACTTGACTGTAAAGAAAAAAGGTATAAAATTCCTTTAATTCACGAAATATTCATACTTGCTACGTAAATGCTCACTTTCCAAACAACGTTTATAAAATAGGTATGTGCATTACTATATGATTTACATGCACATAGTACATACATACATACATACTTGAAGATATTTAATGTTTTAAAAGAAATGTTTAAATTACTTTTGCTATCATCTCAAAAGATGACGGTACGGTAAGATACGGTGATCAATATCGGTCATCAATCAAACCCTCTTTTACCGAAATATCTTGCAGCAAGTTCAATCAATATTGACGCGATATGCAATGCATGCGGAGATTCACATTCTGATTGACAATCGACACAGAAACCAGTAGTGACCTCTATGTCATAGAGGAAAATAAGTTAAATACGCTTCGTTATAAGTGTTACCAAGTCAGATTTCTTTGAATGTGAAAGTCAGCCTAGTTAACACTTTTGGGGACACATCCCATCTGTGAATGAGCCGATAGTCAAAATTCTATTGTTTTATTATATGTGTCTACGAAAGTGTTAATAGTGTCAGTTAATACGCTCATCATAATCTGTCTTAGTTACTACGTCAGATCACCTAAAGAGATAAACCAACATTGTGCGACCGACATTTCACATGATGTTGAGAATCAGTACAATGGAGATTTTTTCTTTGACGTTTTTCTGGCGGAAAACTGTCATGACTGCCAAACTTTGTTTGGAAAGTATGACAGTAATGACAGTTCTCCGCCCGAAAATCTGTCAGAAAAACGTCAAAGAAATTTCTCCATTGGCAGTATTACGTTGAAATTATTATGTTTTCGGTTTAATGGGCTGCTGCAAACAATTTTCTGCCTCGGAAGAAGACATCTTGTACCACCATATTATGTGTCATCATAGTCAAAGTTGTTCATATTGACGAACCCAACAACGTTTTAAGGCTCGGGGTCGTTTTACACTCAGTATATCGCTTGACGCAGTGATGCCAGAGCGATTCAACTAAATGAGTGCGCCACACTTGGCCCTCCTGTAGTATAAACGACTGGCTAGGCACTTACCCGACAAGTCAGCGACCGCTTTAGGCGGACTGCGCACTAGGAGGTAGTAAACAGGAACTCCAGCGAGGGTCATCAGGGCACCCGCCACCACAGCCACCGGCTCGCTCACTATCGGCACCACCAGCAGTATGGCGCACACCGTCACGAATACCACTGGCATCCAGAGGCTTACCTGATGATAAAGAGATTGTATTAGTAGATGGAAGCAGTGATGTTTTTTTTTTACCTTTGTACAGTCCGCTGTAGTAGCCTTTCTCTTTGACGCAAACTTTTAAAACGGCTCAAACGTTACATGAGATCTGTGAGTTTCAGAAGACGGATTTATAGTAGGCTGTCTATGATTAAAATGGCCTTTACGTTGTTCTACAGCCATATTGTGCTTGTGCGCTTTTTATGTCACCAAACATAAAATTAGGAGAAGCGTCTCTCTGTTAATATCATGTGACATAGATGCCTCATACATTTTATTAATAAGTGCCTTAACATTGCTTACCATAGGACAAAGACCACAAATCTTCGGGTCAAACGCTAAATGGAAATACACTTCAAGATTTATACATTTTTGTAATAGTTCATGGGACTGCTTATTCTGGGTAAAGTTATCAGTATCCTGGGATTTCAACAGTAAGCAGGCAAGAGTATCACTCACTTTTATAGGTCTTGGCAGGTCGGGCTTCTTGTACCGCAGCCAGAGTACAGCGCTGCAGCTGAGCGTCGTGAAGAACGACTCCACTACTGTGCAGTAAGTGATGAGGGACGTCAGGTCGTCGGGGATCAGCATTAGCAACGATACCAGCATCTATGGATATACATGAATGTGTAGCACATTAATGTTCATGTGATTGTCAATAAAAATGTGGATATTTCGTGAACGAACGGTCTGGAATATAATATTACTAGCTGACCCGGTAATCGTTGTTTTGCCAAAATAAATTATTAATAGTGTTTCTCTGTTATTATATAATTACATATTACGCATTAAGAAATGTAAAAAAATAACATTATCATTACAGCAAACAACGGAGGTAAGCTGAATAATGCTTATGTTTGGTTTGAATTCCGCGCCATTATAACCGGTTTAAACTAATAATAAGAACATTATTTTTAATGCATTTTTTTAACTGGTCGACCAGGGTATGGTAGCTTAACTTACGAGGAACACAAGCGACGGCACTGGCGACATACACTTGACGTTGATGTGTGCGAGCAGTTCCGGCATGTGCCCGTTACGTGCGCCGGCGAAGCACATGCGCGATGACGTCATTATGTGCACCGACAAACCGCCAACCACGGCTATTATAACCGCTACGGGCATTATCCACTTGAGAAATCCTAAAGCTTGAGCAGCAAAATCCTAAAACAATGTTTTTTTTAATAAAGAAAAAACAGACTGTTATCGCTCTTCTGTGCTGCAGAACTATATATGGTTAAAGAAAACACACGTAAAATATTCAGACTTGTAGTTTTCGGATCTGAACCAAATGAAAATGAACGTATAGCACCAGCATTCACACAAAAAAAATATCATCAACATCGGTTCACCCACCAAAGTTTTGAAGTAACAAACATTAAAAAAAACCGTCAAATTGGGAATCTCCTCAATTATAGAAGTCGGTGAAAAGCGTACAGGTATAAAGAAAATATAGGTACATACCACGGCAATAGCCTCAGTAGCTCTAACACCCACTGGCCCCAGAACGGCCAAATAAGACATGTTTGCCAGCAAGTATATCGCTGTCACCATTGGCAAAGAGATGTATATCGCTCGAGGTAAATTTACAAATGGATCTTTCAACTCTTCCGTCATGAAGTTCAGATAATTCCTAAAAACATTAAATATTTTAAGAATATACCTCAGGCTACTGAGTGAATTAATACAAATTTAAAAATAAAACATGAACAGTGTCGCCATTCGGGTGAGACTGATCCAAGCATGCAAATTAAGGTGTTGTTTGCCAACATACACAGCGTGATCCTGAAGAAGATTACTAAATATATTATTCAATATAAATCGAAATACATAATTCAAGTATTTTTATTCCAAAATAGTGAAGGCCAAGCTAATACCATAATCATAATATAGCCCATACATAGTTCACCAGTTTACCTAATTATGTATGATGATTGCACTATGAAGCTTTTAAATAGTTTTCCAACAAAAGAAAAGTGGAAGTAAAATATGTCATTTACCATCCAGAATAAGAGAATATTCCCGAGTAAAAGGCAACAGACCAATCACTCACTGATGTCTTTGTGCCAGACCAACCATTTTCAAAATTTTCTACACCACCTGCAACAAAATGATTTTATATGCAAACATATAGGTTACGATAGATGATCTCCTTTATTCAGTTGATAGGTATAAAACCCATAGTTATTCACCACTTAAGGTTTCTCTTGGACTTATAACACAATTCGAAAATTTACCAAATCAGTCCAGACATTTTTGAGTTAAAGCGAGACTAACAAACAGCAATACATTTTATATACCCCGATAATTATTTAAAAGATGATATCTAGATAGGTATTTTTATTTCTCCAAAGTGTTTCTTACCTTTAGCCATCCAAACAATTCCACCTATAATTATAACCACGAGTGCTTTTATTTTTGTAAACATAAATACGTTTTGTACTTTAGTTGTAAATCTCACGTCGTATGCATTGATGAATGTTAGAAAACCTGCAATAGAAATGTATATATCAGTCTTATTTCATGGTTATAAATGAGTAAATATTTAAAAAAAAAACTATCAAGACAGGACACTTACATATAGTGACGGCAGCTATTAGCTTCTTACTCAATGGATCAATTGGACAATTTGGAAAAATTGGCTCCAATATATTGCTGGCAAATGTTAAAGCCATAATTGCATTTGTACTGGGTCTGAAATTAACATCAGTTAAAAAATACGCAGTCAAATAACAAAAATCAAGCAAATATTCTTATAATGTGTTTTAATCTATTTTATAGTAACATACCTACAGGAAACTTATGTCAAAGTGTTGACCAAAAATTATTAAAAATGAGATAAATTAAAATAAATTGACAAATTCAGAAGATAGTACTAACCCCTTTACTATTAGTGCATATACTTACACAAAGACAAGGTTAGCATCCCACAAATAAAGGAAGGCTGGTAGAGGGCCGTAAGCTTCGTTGATGTAGTGATAATCACCCCCACTTTGTGCTAGTGTTGTACCTATAATCAGTAATCACAGTTACAAATTGTTACATGCAGAGACAAACATATTGTATAGCCTATGTCACCTGGGGATAATGTACCTTCACAATGGTGAAATAATTATCAAAATCTGACCAGTAGATTTTTAGTTTATTAATTAGAAATATAAATAAATACAATTCTTTCCACATTACAATATTGGTACATATGTATCTGGTTATTTGTCACATACAATTATTAATTATTATATATGACTAGTGGACTCGACAGATGTTGTCCTGTCTTAACTATATCCAGGGTGGCCCAGCAGTGGATGTCATTTTTTTCTTTCATAAGAACCTTCTGCTGTCATTAATAAGCACAACAAACAAAGAATTAGCGATATCGGTCCACCCGTCCAACGAAAAGTGGCTTTTATTTTTATATATAAGATTTCTTGTCCCTTCAGTCCTAAACAGTAAAATATTAATTAGTTATTTAATATAGGTATTACATATCAAGAACCAGTCTTATACCACTTACATGGCATACAAAGAACCAGTCTAACAGCTTGCCTAATAACAGTGTGGTATCTTTATTATATAGATACATATATGTCACACCATTTTCCCAGAGGGGTAAGCAGAGACCTACAGTTGTCACAATCCTCTTATACACACTGGCAGGTATTTGTATTCTTAAAACTATTACAATAGCCTAAAGGATATTATTTTAAAGCATTTAATAGAAGATTAAATCTACATCAGCCAGCAAAACACTACTTGAACAGGAGTTCAGGTCAGCAGCATCTATGGCAAAATGAAATTACCTACCAAAGGAAGGGACTTAATGTGAACCGTCCAAGTCAAAAGTATTGTGCTACCATGTACATTCTGCTTACCATAATATAAGGAAAATACTTATGTTGTTTACTTTAACAGGAAAATTGTATTTTATCCTCCGGCCATATTGGCAACAGTAATTAACAACCAGGTTCCAAATAAGAAAAGATGTTTTTTTTTATTGAACCAGTTGCCAAAGACAATTGATAGATAGGTTTTCTTTACTTGCATGTATTACAGAGCCGAGCCACAAATACCACAAAATTTGAAATGCATGGGTTCTGAAACTACTGGACAGATTTGAAAAATTATTTCACTGTTAGAAAGCTACATTATTCCTGAGTAACATTGGTTATATACCACAGGAACGAAAAATTACAAGTAATACCTCATGTTACACCTAGTCTTTTATGTAGTATTTCTTAACTTAATGACTGCTTGGTGGAAACATACATAGGCCATGAGCACCAACTTTTAAAGTTACAAGAGGTTTTTTTTTATTGCACATACAAGATAATAGCACCCATAGATATAACATTTTACAGAAAACTGTATTTGCTTACAGTATGAAGTGTTCTAGTTCAAAATACCAGTGCCCTGAAAAGTTGCCACTTACTTATAGGATATAAAATATGCTTGATTGATAACAGTAAAAGATGATTTTTTAAATTTTATATTAATAACTGATAAAAGTAAAAATTAAAAGTAAAAGGTTATTTTTTTGTTATTTTACATAAATAATCAATAAAAGTATCATGATAAAACTTTTCTTCCCGCAAAGGGACGTTCCTGTCTTCCTAAGACATTTGTGGCCACAACTTTTTAAATGACAGCCAACAAGTACCTATACTGTTTTATAATTCGACGAATGATCTGACACTTCGAGTGAGCCCATTTTTTGTAATAAGAAAAATAGTGATGTGCAAAAAAAATCGCAAACGTTCCGTTCATTGAATGGATTTTTGTGTGAAAATTAAATATTTTTTAATAACTTTCATAAATACCCTATAATGCCAATAATAATTGCAGAGGGTTTATACTTGTTTACTAACGTCCACGACGTAGTGAGAAATGTCTAGGCAGGTAAATTCTGGCTAGCCAACCATGAACTCAACTCGACATCCAGATTCCTTACCTACACTGTAATCAACTTATTATATTCTGTAATAATACTTAGAAGCGTGTAATTGCGTCTTCGTAAAAGTTACACACTTTATACTAAAGAGCAAAGTGTCTATGTCTAATAAAGTATCTCGAAAATTTGTTTATACTTTGGTAATTAAGAATGAAACGATCAAATGAACTCAGGCCCGAGTACCGCTATGATGGAGAAAATATGAAATGTGTGCTGATGTTACTAGTATTACTAAATTTATAGCTCCATGTTAAGTTAATTTTTGAACCGACTTCAAATAAAAAGAAGGAGGAGGTTCTCAATTTGTCTGTATGTATAATTTTTTTTTTAAATACCTAGTACTATACATTTCAATGTTAGATTTTCTTGACAAAACAATGGACATTTAACTTGACAAGCAGACAAACAGTTTCTATTCATTTTAATAAGGCTTAGAGCAATCATATGTCTTTTCTACAAGTAGATTATCAAATAAAAATTATGAATGAATACTACTATTAAAATTAAAAAATATGGGTCCTCATATTTTAAGTTTCTTTAATATTCAGCAAAAAAATAAAATATGAAATGTTAATAGTTATTTCTCACCATTACTTGCACACACTTAAATATTGAGTTCATTTCATATATCCATCTATCCATTTTAGAAAAAAGGTCTAAAAGCAGCAATAAATAGGTAGATAATATAGGATACAAATATTATTTGCAGCTTGTTTTAGACACTTCACTAAACAGTAAAAGCTTCTTTGATGAGAGTGTTTTATTTTAGTAATAGGACACCTACCCAAACTATTTTTATAGAAAATAACTTACCAAGTTCTGCATAACACATAGCACCAAGTGTTGCTAATACACCACATGCTGCCCAAACAGTAAGTGCACCCCATACAGAGCCTGTCTTTTCTAATACCTCTTTAGGAGATATAAATATGCCTGAACCAAATATTATACCCAGTATTATAGCAACCCCTTCTAGCAGCCCCAACTGCTTTCTCATCTTTACACGTTCCCCCGCTTCAGACATTGTGTTGCTATTTTTTTTAAATAAATCCAAAATAATTCTAACGTAAACTGTAACCTATAAATACCCCACAGACCGCACTAGCAAAAGAATATGCCAAGATGAAGCTGAATTAACCTTTCACATATTCAATCAGCTACATCTGGCCTTGAATTCATAGAGATCATTAGAACATTGTAACCACAACACGCAATAACTATAATGAAGCAATTTTGAAACAGTGGGGATTGTTTTCTTCCGATTCGTTTTTTGTAAGGTTACTCTATCAATCAATATCAATTTACTGATGCGTAGGTACTGCCAATTTTGATTCTTTTTCTTTCAACACTGAAAGCAACGATATCAAGCATACAGCCAAATCAGGCCTATAAAGTCGAGGACTTAAAAATTAGTTTCATGAATAAAGGTGTTAGACTATGAAATCGACAAATATTAATATTATAATCTGTAGTTCTTTCAGTCTGTAATATTAATAACCTATATTGACTTGGCGCGGGTTAAAATTTTTTTAATAAACGAAGCACCTCAGACCAAACACAACTATAATATAGACTTGCAAACCGCGTAGTAGCCTCAGTCTTTCTGTGCAATATGTGTGAAGAAGTCACAAGTCACACGCCAACAGAGTTATTTTGGACCGTACTTTGTGATAAACGGTAATCCATTAGGGTTAGCGTCAGTTCTAGTTTATGCTAGGGTGACTAAAATGTTCAGTTTACACATGAGGAGGTTAGGATCAAAACGTATTAATTTAGGTGTAATGTAACCAAATTTTATGGATGCATGCACACACACCTGACACCCACTTATGTAGGTAATCTACGAGCATTCCAATATTATAATTGTAACTCTGTCTGTCTCACCTTTACGACAAAATCTACTGATATTTAGTTTTGATTATACTTTCATTATGTTCGATAAATTAAATTTACTTTTACTATTTAAATAGGTAAACAAATAGTTTAGAGCCTGAGAAAGGACGTAGGCTACTTTTTATCAATATCCTATAAAATATGATGCGTCACTAAATAGAGAGTTTTATAGTTTGTATGGAATACAGAAACTACGCGAATGAAATCGCGGGGCGTCCACTATATACAATAATATAATCATCAAATGCAGATTCGTTTTCTGCTACAAAAAAACTCTGACAAATACGAAAAATATATTTTAACCAGTTTTAATTAACCCCACTATTCTTTAATATTCAAAATCTTATACTCCGAACAGTCTTGGGACGATTTCCGGGTCAGGGTCTGGGTAGTACTGCAAAAGATCAGCTACAGGAGCTTCTTGATCTTCGTAGAAATCACAGGCCAGTAAATATTCTCTTTTAGAATAATCATCCCCTTTGCAGAACATTTCGCCTGTAAGAAATAACAGAAAAGTTAATTTTGTGTGTTGTGTAGGTACCATTCAACTATTACAATAATTTGACATCCAATTTTAGAAAATTTTACCTTCAATATCCATTACATGCACAGGAGATTTAGATTCCAAGGCACCAACACAGTAATGTTCTTCTGTAAGTTCTGGATGCCAATACATTATAGCATCTCGACAAGAAGTTCCGGCTATGGGTAAGAGAATCCTGTCCTGTAAGTAAAATACAGAAATCGTTGTTAACAAAATAACTATACAACATGTAACACTAAACACCTGGCGGATAGCATTGTAGTGTGATTATTTTAGCGACTGAATTTATGTAAACAAACAAAAATCAGGTTTTTTGTAGTGTGCACTATTTTTAAGCTCCGTATTCAAAATGTATTACAAAAACACCTCAATTTTGCTTTACAAGATTGTTGTTAACATGAAAATGGCCTCGACGACTATAAATTATTTTCATTGTTATGTAGACAAAAACCTACCTATTAACAATCACATTACGTTTTAGTAGGCGATCATGTGTATTTGTTTACATAAATTCTCTCAGTGAAATGAACAGACTATAGGTAATTAAAAAGGTGTCAAAATTAAAGACTCCCTGAGTGAAACATTTCGCGACCACGTTACCAGGCTTGTCATTATTCGTTCGTGTCGTTTCATGCTTCGCTCTGGCAGTCATATCTTGGCAAAAGTCCACAACGAGGTACATTCATAATTATTCGTCAAATAGTAAATAGTGAAAAATTGTATTAAAATGCCCTCTTTTGTGGGAACATTGTAATGTGACACTCGGTGTAGGCTTGCGCCATGCAACTTGTGCGATACAGACTTTGCATATGATTTTGTTATTAACGATTGGCTCCTTCACTTCACTCGTACAAAAGAATTTACGTTTCTTTCTCATTATTAATGTACTGCTCTCTAAAACAGTTTTGATACTGTTTCCTGAAACAGAAGTAAAATGCAGTTATCCAATGAATTCAGGAAACAATTTGCAGACAAGCGTGTTTAATCGGTTAAGAGCTTAATACATCCAGCTGAGAAATTTGTTACGAGTGTTGGTGGGTGTTTATTGTTATTGGTGGGTATTGTTAAAGATTCCATAACTTACCTTTTTCCCCGTTTATTGCTTCTAATTCTCTCATACCTCTAGCTTGTGTTTCTCTACCATTTTGTTGTTTCATTATGTTCGATAATCTGAACATGGCATCCACAAACTCATCTATCGGACCTGTTTAAAATAATTAGTAGGTCAAAAAGTGATAAGTGTAGGTAATGCCTGGATATGTGTATTATTTTATGTGTATTACGTAAATAAAGGACTGCATCTGTGCGAAACTTTGAGCTTTTACAAATGGTTGAGTGGATGAAGCATTAAAAACTGCCAACCAATGGCTTTAAGTATTTATTACCTGTTCCAAAACTGCTCCCATCTAAGTAATTCAGGAATTGATAAAATCGTAGAGCTTCATCTGACTCGATTTCGTCCATGACTGGTCGCTATGAATGCATTTAAAAATGGTATATAAATGTTATATAATAATGTATTGGGGAATATCCATTTGATGTTTATTTGACAAATTTTGGTTCCTACTTCTATCATCAATGTCATATTTTGTATTTAAAGTGTTATAGGTAGGTGTTTTAGCTGGGACAGAAATAGGAACCAAAATGTATGCTTAACTGGTAGGATCGGGTTACGTTGCTGCAAACGTCACCATTGCTATATTTCAGTACCTATGAATATAGCTACGAAGGAACTAATGTCAATTAATCTCTGTAGCCGTATAGTTATAGTACTCACAAATTTTCCACTCCATGCTCCTACGTCAGAATACAAAGAGTTTATCCTGCTTGGCATCCAATCTAGAGAAGATCTGGCGACTAATACAGGATGCTGTAAAAATATGAAATTAAAGTGTAACAACTAGTACAATTTTGTCTCTAACAACTTAGGTTTATGTAGGCACAATATATTTCAAAATCTAATATAACCCGTACCAAGGAGGGCATTCGACCGAAGACATCTTTAATCAACAATATCGTTACAAATATTTCTCGAAACATGACGCTAACTACACGACAGATTGCCAACGAATGTTTTTTATAAAAGAAATAGGTTAATATTTCGCAATTGTTATGGTCTAAGATAAGGTAAAGACCATTTTAATTGCTTGTTAAGAGTTAGAGATTAGATTGTTAAAATTTTCTTTTATAGGTGTCGCTCAAAGTTATTGAATTATGTGTATTTAACCTTAAATCCAAGAAATCTTCGATTTCGATGGTCACGTAAAGTTACAATTGAAATAAAAATACGTATCTTTTTATCAGTTGTTTTGAGATATTTACAAATTAACGAAAAGGCAATCAATTTTCTAAGTACACACAACATTTTTTAAAACAATGTATTATTTTTATTTTGAGTTTTAGGTTTTTAGCATTTTTTTTCGATTTAAAACTATTAACGTCTTAGAAAAGTTGTTGGACTTGTTAATATGAATGTGAGGAAATTTGTTGCAAAAAATGTTATCGCCCGAGGAAAAAAAGTCCTATTTTGTATGGACCTGAAAATCTTTTATTTATAAATAAGAATAGAAACATGTTAATATTGTCACCCTACTCAGCTTACCACATGCCGTCCGACAAGGATCTTTTAGCGCGTAGTTTCTAAATGGGGAATTTCAAAGAAAATTCCCCATTCTAAAAGTGTTTTCTTGCCACTCCCGGATTTTATCTAATTTGTGTTAGGTAGGTGCTTTGCATAATTATGATCATATTATGTATATAGATTTGTCTATCACAACAAGGCATGGTTGCCTTTAATGTGGAGTCTGTCATAGTTGAAAACGAAAGAGATGTAACTATTTTATTCTATGTGATGATCGTTTGTCTTCGGACTCGCTCTTATATTGCTATTTTTTAAATCCTCATTAAAAAAAGATAATTTTAACCACGCGCTAAATTATTCTATTAGCATTGTACGTATGGCTTTTAAACATTCTATCCTAGTCTATTTTTAAACATCAAAATTAAAAAGAAATCTTCGCGCCAAATCGCGCCAATTTATTTTTTACCTCTTTTGCGGTTTGCTGATGTGTTATTTTGTGAAAAATCAAATGTTTTGTCCGGCTGTGTTTGTATTTTCCTTTACGCATATTATGTATTCATGGTCTGTGATTATCGTGCACTTCTAATCTGTTATATTTCAATGGAATATTGTAGGTATATATAACCTATAGTTTGTTTACAACAAGTTATCTTCGGTTTTAATTAATGAGTTTCGGCGCGCAACATTGATAGCTGTTATACTTCATCAAGTAGAAAAGACGACATATTAATTTTAATTCCAACATGCATGTAAGGGTAAGACTAGGAGGTCAACCAGATTCCATAGTAGTGGTGGACTCCAAGTTGACAAAGATTGAACAACTCCGCCGTTTGATTAGAGACAAGTTTGATGTAGATATCAAATCGCAGAGATTATTCTATGGTGGTAAATTGGTAAGTTTATTTCAAAGTGTTATATTTTGAAACTTTGAATTGCTAGACACTAGGTGACTTACCATAATATACTCCAATTTTGTGGTCTCACTGGGAGCATATAAAGCCGAATGATTGTATTTCCATTCAGTCAATATACTATGCAGTAACATATTATGTTACAGCTTCCAGTGGAATTATATAATATTATAAAAGTTAGAACATAGTATTACTATGTAAAGTTACCATACTGTTCTGTTCACTTCAAGGCAACTATGTATGTTAAGAAAAGATTATTCCATATTTTGTGTAGGATGCAATATGCAAGTTACATTTGTGTAACTCATATGATGTATGAAATACTGCTACTGTCTTTCCTGGAATTACTCTATCAATATTGGTTCATTATGAGTATTTACATTTTTTAGGTATCTAAGGGGATATTGACATAGATACCAGTGACGTGCACACCATATGGGCAAAAAGACACTGCCTACTTTAGTATTTTGGTTACCCGACCTAATAATAGAGTTATTGCTAGATTCTTTTTTTTTTTGTACTCACGACATAGGCTAACAAAGGCCCTGTGTTTTGCGGGTGAGTAGATAAGTAGGTACCTGTGTTTCGTAAAGACAAGTTACCTACCTATAGGTAGTTAGGTGTCAATCCTAGGGGATTACTGCCTACCTTGTTGCAAATGCCAGTGCACGCCACTGATAGATACAGTTACAATCTGAGTAACCCTTTAATACCTTTATGTCTTTATTTTATCATCAAGATTATAATTCCATTTCAGCTGGAGGATGGATACACCTTCCATGATTATAATATCAAATTGAATGATGTAATTCAACTTATGGTCCGCGCTCAAGCTTTGGAAAGTACTGTTAAGAATGAGGCAACCAAACAATCTTCAGTTGAGAATGTATTGCAAGAAAATGCTAATGCAATCAGTTATGAAGGTATCAAAAATTTTAAGTTAGGAAGTTATTTTATTGGTTCTCTTTTGTTTTATTTTTATATTTTTCTAAAATGAACCATCTTTAACCTGCAAACCCTCACTGCTATTATCATAAAAAATGATAATGACGGTCTGTGAATTCAAAAGCCGTCAACTGTATGATGCAAGTGTTTGAGTAAACTACCAGTATTTAAATACTTTAAGTCTTATTGTCTAAATTATTTTATACTTGTAAAAAAACTGCCTGTTCTTATCTATTTCATAAGAAAAAAATATGACTTTCTTTATGTACAACAGATGCAGAAAGCTGTTTTTATACAATTGGTGACTTCATAGATATGAGAGACAAAGAAACTGGTGCTTGGTTCGAAGGGAAGATTGTTAGGATTGTTGCCGATCCATCTTATGATAAAACAGTGAAGTTGACAAACAATGAGAGTGGCTCAGATAAGTCAGATTCAGAGAACAAACCACCAGAGGAGTCAACGTCTATTAATGGCACAAGTCCAAAGAAATCACCACCCAAGAAAAAAGGAATTGCTGAATACTTTAGCAAAACTCCAAAAAGTACTAGGAAGAAATCATCAAATATTAGTGCCAAGGAGAATATTGAGACAGATATTGGGATATTGTATAAAGTTATTCTTGAAGAAGAGTAAGTATGAGTTGTTTTAATTAACATGATTACAACATCTCTTTCTACTACAGTGAGTTGATTTTTTCTTATACAACATGTAAACAAATAAACTTAGCAACCATGAAACTGCATTCAGCAGCAGGAGTAGAGTCCATTTCAGCACAATAGGTGACACTTTTTAGATTTGGTACTTTTTTATAACTGTAAGTTTGTTGAGTATACACATAATGTCCACACTGTCTGTATTTTTTTTTATCATTAAGACCATTAGACCTTATCACTGCTTAACATCAGGCAAGATGGTTGGAAGGCAAATGGTTTTTCATAGTGTTTAAAAAAAAAGTAACACATCTGGACGAAATAGTAATTTCTGCCAAATAGCTACTCAGCATTTTAGATTTTTATTCATAATGGCATTTGAGTTGTATGTGGAATGGTTAAAATTACCAGTCCATTCCACATTACACTTATACAATGAACTAAATATATGCCTAAGTATGGGAAAGACCCCTCTTGTTATTTGAAATCATAATGTTTATTGTTTGTAAGTTAATTATTTTGATTATTTCAGACCGGAAACAGATTACTATTGCAAACTGCATGAAATAAGACCCAGGGCAAGAAAGATTATAGATATTGAAGATTTGAAAGTAGGACAGAAGGTCATGGTAAACCATAACACAGATAATTATCATGAAAAAGGATATTGGTAAGTAGGGTTAAAAAGAAAAAATATGTTAACCAATTAATGAAATTTATTAACTAAACACCTATTAAATTTCAGGTATGACTTTAAAATTGACGAGATTAAAAAGCTTAGAAAAAAGTATAATCTCTATGGCACAATATATCTTGGAGCTGAAGCTATACCTCAAAATGACTATGAAATTAAAGTACTCGATCATGTTTATGCTATCGAAGAATTAGTACCTCTGGCTAAAAGATCTGATGAATTAAAGAAACTTATGGCCACTCCTACCGAGAAAAGTATGTATTAAGCTTCTTTATTTTGAACCAGTTACAGTTAATAGTGTATAACTAGGCCGTAACATGTAATGCTTTGTTACATACAGACACCACTAGGTCTAGTCACTGTTTATATTTGGTTTGAATTCCAGGGTCTGCTCCACTAAACTGCTTAACATGCCGAGATGAAGATATCCCCTGCAGAGATTGCGGATGCTATAAGTGCCTTGGGAAAAATGATCCCGAAAAGGTAGTATTACAGTTATTGGTGTTTCTTTGAGAGTGTGTTCATTGTTCATTCAAGTATTTGTAAGTAAATACCAACAGTTCTCATAGTGGGCCGCCTATAAACTTCACACACCTAATGGTGTGCGGGATTCCTGTCGATGTTTATCTTCACAGTATAGCGGTTCGCGTAGCGTACATTATAATCTGAAAGACTGATACTCGCTTCAAGAAGAACTTAAATAAACACGCACTGTGATTCGCTTTTGTTTCTTGCAAGTGGAGGTTCCCATGATTAGACGAGCTCTTCCTGTTTTCTATGACCTGTTGTTTTATTATACTAGCTATTCCTGTTTGCAGATAATCCTGTGCGACGAGTGCAACAATGGTTATCACATGCAGTGCCTGACACCGCCACTGACGGCGCTTCCTGACGAAGACTGGTACTGTCCGCACTGCAAGCGGGAGGACACCGTCGTGGCGCCCGGTGCCGCTAAACAGGCGCGCAAGGAAGACAGTGCCAAGGGCAAACGAGATTGGGGCAGGGGAATGGCTTGTGTCGGTTAGTAATATATTGTATACTTGTGGACGCTCCACGATTTAAGTCGCGAAGTTTCAGGATTTCATTCATAATATAACATCTCTATATAGCCTCTCTTTATAGAACTCTTTATAGCGTCCGACGCGTTCAGTATCAGGATGAAAAGTAACCATGTCCCCTGTGTTCGACTAATTGGTTTGTCTGTTCTTGATTTATTAATTGTGTAACTACAACGGCTTTCTTTTTATATATAAAGTACTAATTCATCCGGTAAACGTTGTTTTGTCAATATACATTATTAACAGTATTTATTTGATATTATATGCATGTGTATATTACCTTACTTATACATATAAAATCACTATCTATTACCAAACATTGCATCAATATCTTTTGTGTAGTTTTAAAGATCTAAGCGTTAATATGGACAGACAGCGCGAGGCGACTTTGTTTTATACTATGTATTGATAATTAGATATCATTTGTTGCGTAATATCAAACGAATCTTGCCCTTTCATATGACTGCTGATTTCCTATGCCCTTCAATATGCTATTGATTGTTGTATTAGCTAAATGTGATTTGACTTAGTTCAATAAATCGCAGCGCATTATAATATGTCTGGGTCTTGTCCCGGTGTACCGTGGTTAACAGTTTCTTGTCACGTGAACTCTTAGCGCTTTTTTTTAATTAATGTATATCCTTATGGAAAAATAATCTGCTAAGCGCTAAATTATAATTATTTATTACATGCAATTTGGCATGTAAGTGTTCGATTTTGCTAGCTAAATCTGTATTTCAGATTAATATTATTTGCTCTGCGCAAAGTTTAATAATTGTTTCACGTGTATGCCGTCACACGGGGGAAGTTTCAGTTGTAACTTTTTCATTTGTTTTGATGGGAATGTGTGTTTTATTAGTTTATTATTCAAGCACATTTTCCCATGAAAACAAACATAACGTTACGCCCTTTGTTTACATGACGGCAGTGTTATAAAAAATGGTAAGCATATTGTAATTTCATTTTTACTCAAATAAATATCTACATAAATTTAGTGTACTGTGAATATGATTTCATTTTTTTCATAATTGTTTGCAAACGAATGGACATTTAATGTTTTCAGTCAATATATCGTGTACAAAAAACAGTTCTTAAAAATTTATGTTTTCTATTTATCAGGAAAAACGAAGACGTGCTCTATGCCGGCGAACCACTTTGGGCCCATTCCTGGTATCGAAGTTGGTATGTGCTGGCGGTTTCGAATCCAGGTAATACTATAATCTTATCCAGATACATTGAGAACACGGTAACCTGACCCCAATGTTATGGATGCCAAAGACTGAAATACTTTGATAAATAAATCACCCAGTCGCCCACAACAAATACCATGGCTTATCACTAAAGCATTATTACAGAGACGACAATTGAAACCCGCAGTTGTCCTAGAGGCAGGTTCCCTGATTACTAGTCCATATTGGTTTTAAATGGAGTAAATGAGGCCATTAAAAACATTACGGATAAGTGACGCGCGCGTCCCTTTCATACATTTAGCTAATTACCTATATCGTGCATGTGTTCGTTCATAGCTGTATAATTATCTTTTGCATGGATTCAAATCCGAGTTTATTATGATATAAAGAAGCACAAATCAAGTAATCCTTTTCTTCCAAGTAGTTGGCCTACGGGATTATTGTTCTGACGATCTTTTAGTACTATGAAATATAACTGACTGGTGAAAATCGGAATTCTCTCTCTTTGGTAAAGTTGATTCGCTTTTAGAATATACTTCCTGCCTGATATTTTGTACTTCTCTAGCGATTTCCTAAAGGAGTAAGAGAGAACAGTAATACGAGTACCTAAGTATATACAGGATCACAAGCAATTTATTTCTATTTAATAAGCTATTTTCGTCCATTCTCAAAACCGACACTAAAACTAATATGGCAACATAAATAACAATACAAAAAAATGTGTCAAAAACCAAGGTAAAGTGCTCAAAAAAGTAAACTAAAAGATAGTTAACTATACTAATTGCGATAGAATCGAGTGATCAATAACGTGATTCGTATTCGTAACTTGTCAAGTCATTTGACGACTTTGAGAATTGCTAACCAATCGCATAGTAGTGGAATATTCGATACTAGCGCCATTAGTTCATTAGTTTCTTGTCATATTGCTTTGCAGTGTTTTTGTAATCGGAATCCTAATGTCGATTTGTCTAAAATACTCTAATTGAATGTAGAACAGTATAGAACACATATTTCGTTATTGTTTATGTTCTAATTTAAATATGTAAGTATATGTTTTGTTGTAGCTGTCGGAGTCAGGTGTTCATCGGCCGCCTGTGTCCGGCATTCACGGCCGTGACGTCGAAGGCGCTTACAGCATCGTCTTGTCGGGTAATAGTAAAAAACAATAAATAGGCTTCCGCCGTTTTGTTCCTAAAGCAGCGCGGCCTGAGGCACTTGCTAAGCAAATTCCTTCGGTTCACCTAGCACACACACAGTTGTATTTAACCAACCCAATTGACAGGGAGTGTCGGGAGCTGAGCTCATCGCCGTTTTTGGGTAGCATACAAAAGCTCTGAACAAGAAGCCCATTGGTATACGAATATTGAACAACAGGTCTCGAACCCACAACCTCATGATTGTAGATCTAAGTGCCTAACCTAATCTGTACGAAGCCAGAGTCTATACTCTCTCCGAGACTGATCTCTGTTTTATATTACATCAGGCGGCTACGAGGACGACTATGACAACGGTATAGAGTTCACGTACACGGGGAGCGGCGGACGAGACCTATCCGGGAACAAGCGGACTGCGGAACAATCCTGCGATCAAACACTCGCCAGAGAGAACAAGTCAGTACATAAATGTAATAGTGTCTTGTCGAGATGAAAGTATTAGAATTAGGCATAGCCGCAACAACTTTTAGTATCACTTTAGTCCCTGGGATATAGATCATGATATAATGTGTTTTCAATTGGAACGAAACGAAATTTATATTCTAAAAATATAAATTTTAGACCAAAACTTGTGTTAAAAATGAACGTTATAACTTGTTCACATTCTGCCCAGAACTCAAACCATTTACTCATATCACGAGCGCTTGGCATTGTGCGGCGAGCGCCCCGACAAGCAACGTTACGCTTGAATTAGGATATGAATTGCCAGAACAGTTTCGCAGTCATGCGGTCGATATAATAAGTCAATATAATGTAAAAGGGCACTGGCACGTAACTGCGCGGCGGGCCCCGTGAGCGAGGCGGGCGGCGACGCGGGCGACCAGTGGCGCGATGGCAAGCCCGTGCGCGTCGTGCGCTCCTACAAGATGCTCAAACACTTCCCGCAGTACGCGCCCAAGGAGGGCATAAGGTACGTATACATACACACACCACACGTACATCACTGACTGCCTCAGCCAAAAAATAAGTAGACTTAATAATAATAATCCGATAGTTTAAATCCGACGTTAAGAATAAAACGAGACAAAGATATGAAAACGTGAAGGAGTGAAGGTGCAAGAGAACATCTTCTGTCCCTTACTGCGTTGCAGAGTATTGTTGGATCTAAACTGTAATTTTGGTAGTATAAGTGACAGTTATGACTCTGAAGTATATTCAATAACACATTTTTTTCTTGAAAAGAGACATATTGAGCTTTACAGTCAACTTGACGTAGTTTGATTCTACTTGTACTCACTACTTTGTTCACTTTCACTTAATGAAATAATCCATATTGTATGATAATTGCGTTGGACTATAACCCCTTTGCCAATTAACGCGCTGTCACTCAAACAAATGTCTACTGATACTAGTTATTCCGTATTTGGAATATAACTTAGAAGTTACGCTGAGTTTGATATACATTTAAAGTAGTTATTCCGCTGTTAAAACAATCCAAAAATGGAGCAATAGATTTCGATCGGATTCAATTAATAATTTCGACGTGTACTAATAATTATAGCCCTGTAAAGTAATCCGAACGACTGTGTTCGTTCCCAAATGCATATTTTATCCGTTAATGTCACCGAGTGCTTTCTTTATGTACTGCTGAAACGGCAGTATATTTTTTATTTTAAAGAATCATTTTCACTCGAAGTGAGTATTATTTTTTCCATACAAATATTGTTCCCAATATTAGACATGACAATATTAAACTATTATCTTTTCAGTCGTTAGGCGAAGTTAGGCGCGTAAATAAATAAAAAGAAATAAATACACTTCACGCCTTTAATCCCAAAGAGGGGTAGGCAGAGGCACTTGCTAAAGCAAGTACCCACGGTTCACCAAGCGTATTTAACCCAACGTGACAGGGGGTGAGCCCATCGCCGTTATAGGGTTCACACACCTTGGTGTGCGGGTTTCATCACGATGTTGTCCTTCACCGTACGAGCGTTGCGTTGCGTACATAGGCTCTGAAAAAGAGTCCCATTGGTACACGTCCAGTAGCCGGTCTCGACCCCGGACCTCCCGGTTACAAGTCAAGTATCCGACCAACTGGACCACAGACGCTCGCGTTAGGCGCGTACATTTGGGATATTCATTCTTATACACTTTCTTTGTTATTTTTTTATTTAAATTTGTCGCTCTGTTCAGGTACGACGGTATCTACAAGGTGGTGAAGTACTATCCGGAGAAGGGCAAATCTGGATTCCGTGTGTGGAAGTACCTATTGCGGCGGGACGACCCCAACCCAGCGCCTTGGGAAGAGGGGGCTAAGCAGTTCGACATTGTTGTGAGTCTAAATATCTATACGTCGCTGTTCCAGCAACGTTTGTTCTGCTATGAATCGAATGGTGTACTCAGACCACATTTTGCATCCCAAATAATTTTATAAAAAGGAGTCCGATTTCAGCCACTCTATAGTCACTCTACGATTTTTCAATGTTCCCCTATATTAACCTGGTATTTCGTCATCATACCCTGACTTCCTTATCATGGGGCCTCCATTGAAACATCTTATTTCCAAAAAAAGAAAAGAAGAAAGAAAGAAAGACTCCTTTTTTAAAGTCAATAGGTGTTAAGCGATTCTCAGACCTATCCGATATACACACTTCATTAAAATAGGCCCAATCGTTACAGAGGAGTTTAGTAACAGACACTGCGGTTACGAAATTCTCACGGGCATGAACTAAAACGTGAGTAAAACTGCGTACACATTTTGTGGATGTGTTGTGTCCTGTGACCATTCTTATAGGAACTTTGCACACCTCTTACTCACCTACAAACTGAATTTCAAGTCTCGTTTGATCGAGGTCACAGGTTTCGGATAGGTGATTCTTTTTATCACTGAACAAGCGTTTTACCAACACCCTGCCTGATGTTAAGCAGCGACGTGGTCTACGATGGAGCACACTTGTTCATTAGGTACCTATTCACCAGTGGGTGAGTCAAATTCTTGTCGTATTCGTACGGAATCTCCCGTTAGTATTGTACAGCTTTTGCTTACGTTACACTTGGACACTTAATTATGCGTTGTTGTATCATTCACGTGTATAACGTAAAACTGAATGTCAGTCTGTATACGTATACAGGGTGGGGCCGAAAACGCAGCCCGCAACACGGGTCAAAAACCCAAACTTAAGCTTAAGACTGTCAGCAATCATTTAGAAGTACTCAAAAGTTTTCAAAATGATTCCTAAAATCACGCATAACAAAATGAGTCCTACCACCAATGAACAGAAAGCATGAAGTACATTGACAGTTAATCCCAAAAAAAAATTCTGACAGCCAACATGGCGATGCCCCTGTACCACGACACATAACAGTTACTGAGCGATAACTTGTGATGGTAGTGTAATACACTACTTGCTTGCTTAGTTCATTGATTATAGTTACTAATACAAATCCAATTCATTTCAAAACCACAAAGTTTGTCTTTTTTATTACACTTCTTTAATGATTACAATGATGTTAAATAGCTTATATAAAAGTATCTTTCTGTAACTCCCCGGCCAATGGTGCAGGCTCCTACCCTGTATATACTTAAATTGAAACTTCATTACTTAATAACATGATGGCGCAATAAAACGACATGTAATGGACGCGACTTCATCTGCGTTATTGCAGTTTGTACGAAAATGCTGCTGATGATGATTCAGAACAGAATTCAAAGTCACGAAAACAAAATCTGACATTTGGCGGTTAAAAGTGCAAGACGAAGTCTTTTCTTCCTATGCACTCTTCTGAGTACCTTTCAACAGGTGTCAATGCCCCAAAACGAAAATAAATACGACCTCCACCTAGAAACTCGGTCCGCTGATTGTGTGTTTTTGTATGAAGAGGTCGAATTTTTTAACCGACTTAAAAAAAGGAGGAGCTGTTTTTTATGTTTGTTACCTCAAAACTTCTGACTGGGTTAACCGATCTCATTTAAATTTGGATCAGAACCGACAAGCTTTTACTAGGTACAGAAAATGACTTAAGTTGTAACTAAACCTATATTATAAGAACTTAACTGTACACTTAGAACGCAATAAACATTTTGTATTTGTAATTGACAATGGCATACTTGACAAAACCACACATTTGTCAAATTTTACTGGTTGATGACGATTCTTTTTTATACTTTATATTATATATACATACCTAATAAGGTATATAATAGTGATAACAAATTAAATGTTCAAAGGATGTCTAAAACACCATTTGTGTTCATTGAATGAATCAGAATTGTCACCCTAGTTTTCAATTTGCAACTGATTGACACCTAGACTCACTTGTACCTACAATGTTGACATAATTTATTGTTGGAAAAAACAACTTAAGAGCATGTACAAAGGTCGGTTTTATTGTCACTATTTGAAACGCTATTGATGTGTCTATGTAGGTATGCAATATACTACACAATGTTTATATCGGTACACGGTACGGTATTAGTACAGTTCATTAGCTTTTAGAATATACTTGACAGTCTTTTAATGTGTAATACTCCAGTATCCTTCTCTAGTGAAATGTAAAACGAGTGTGTTGGAGACTATAAGCGGGTTTCCGAACGTCGCGGCGGATTTGGCATCTCACGTCATTCGCTCATGTGACGGCACTTTACGTCTACCCTTTGACGAGACCACACCTACGATCGGGCATCGCTTATACTTGTCGCGAATCTTACCTATGTAATCTTAATAACTTGGTGAACACGACCAGTTGAAATACAAATACAGTCCACGCATTTTATTTTATTGACCCATCACTGAACTAACAAGTGAGATGGAAAACAACACGGCAGGCTGTCAAGTATATTCTAAAAGCTAATGGACTATCCTGTAAGTTATATGACGAACTTAAAAGGAAGGTAGAATTAACCCTAAAAGTACGGTCATTTAACAAAACATTAAGAATGCGAATGAGGTAAAACCATTATGTCAGGATCGCGGCAATATCTTATATGTATATATAATAATTAACCGTCGTATTCATAAAAAAAGTTAAATCATTGACTAACTAGTTGACGTATATCGGACTGGTTTGTCCGTATTCAGCGTAGATTTGTGTGTTACACGAGTCACGTGCGTTACACGTTACAGTTCTAACTTTATAAATACCACTCTTATTGTTTAAACGTCAAAGGGAAAATAGTCAAATAAAAATGTCATGATTTTATAATGCAAGACGCCCGTGCTTGCGTACTCATTTAGTGATATTCTCTAACAATAATCAATAACGCTCGTTGTGCCGTCGTGTTGGTTATATATTAGATTCGTTTAAGCGACGTTGAGTAGAAATAGATTCGCGGAAATAGCATCGCATGTGCAATACGGCTATTAATTGACGGGCGATGGCAATAGCGCTCCTTTGTGCATTTAATATCAGCCAATGCCGTGATGCGTGTGCGTAACTGGACTGCGCTGATTTCTAAGATACCTACCTATTAATAGAATATTTGTAATACAAAATGGATAACAGAAGGCGGAAAAACGTTCACATTTAAAAATACCGGAAAGGTTTTAATTCAATGAGTCACATGTAAAGTGGATATGTACACAGCTGCGAATTCACGTTTTAGTAATCAAACTATCGCCATCCTTCGTGAGCTTTCTTCCCAGTAAAAGGCATCAGCTGCCATTCTTCTTGGCATGTCGTATGAGCCGACTATGGGATCTGGAGATTACGGTTTATTCAAGCAACTTGTAACTGGAGGCCCATATTTACATTCTAAACTCCTTATTATGCTAAATGTTGTTTGAAGCGACTTTCCGATCCTGTTCTGTCCAGCCCCTTTTGGGGATTCAGGACATGAGTGTATGTATGTAAATAACATACAATTTCATTACATTTTTTTAACATGTTCAAATTATGTCAACGACATTTTTTTTACACCAGAATACTAATATAGGTCTATTAACAGTTCCCAGACGGCTATTTGGAAGCTCAGGCCGAGAAGAAGGTGAAGAAAGAGAAAGGCAAGGCGCCGGCCAGCAAGAAGCGGGCTCTGAAGGAGGAGTCGATCTCGGAGTCGGAGGACGAGTCGGGCGATGACGGGCCGCCCAACAAGAGACAGAAGAAAGTGGCCACTCCAGAGCCCAAGAGAGGACGACGTAAGAACTATAAATAAATATCCCGGGACAGTTCACACACGTATTCATAGTTTAAACCGGGTATTACGGCGCGAAATTAACCAAAGAGAAGCATTTAGCTTACCTTCGTTATTTGCTGGACGTTTCGACACAGTTACATCTGCCGTGGTCACGAGCTGGGCCTATTAAAAAATGAGTTCACACACGGCCAGAGACTGGACATACATACATCGGCAGGCATCGAACCCCCGAAGTAAAAATCATATTATGAATATTTCTTTAAGAAACTTGCAATGGCGCACTTTTAGAGCATATTACAGAATATTTATCTTTGATGCGCCTTGTTATGCTGTGTAGGTAATACTAAGATATAGATATTTCTTTGGTAAGGTTTCTCTTCCTTCGTTTAAAACCTGGCCATATTTGTTTTCTCCCTGCACGAATCCTAAATTACATTAGGCTGGCACAATATATTTTCATTTTCCATTCGTATCTATTAAAACCTACCTGTATAGTTAAATTGGTCTCCCTGTCCATTTATTACCTCCAAACGTATACTCATCTACCAACGTCCCTCCTCATTAATTATCATTATTAATGCATCTCACTTATGTGAAGTGTATTTTGTCTAAGTTGACGTGCAATTTATTTATGAATTCGATGGATTCATTATGTTCTTTTAATAACATCAGCGACAAGGAACAGCAGTGTCGCCGAAAGTCCCAAAGGAGCAGCCAAGATCCCGAGCATGTTCGCTGCTGCCGCTAAGAAGTCGCCTAAGGGAAAGGACTCCAACTCCAGAGATGTCGCCGAAGTACTCGGCACTGACGAGATTGAAGCTATTAAGGCTGATACGGTCAACAGTAAGCTGTGGGACGAGTGCCTGGTGGAAGCCAAGACTAAGGGCAAGAAAGTTAGTAATCTACGTAATATTATTACACATAAGATCCCCTGTCATATTATTTCAAAGACTGATGAATGATTATTACTTGTATTTTGCTCAACGTAAATGAAATCAAATGTTAAAAAAGGTCAAAACACTGAGTAACTTATACATTATACAGGTTGGAATTGGCCCCTGTTGGGTGCAACTTCTAACAACATCCCTCCTTAAAATTACCCAAGCGGTAATTGTTGTATTATTGAAAACAAGAATAGCCATTTTCATTAATTACTACATATTAATATCCTAGTGGTGTTAGACGTTCAGTGTCGATGTTAAAAAAAGGACTCCTAAGCCCTAACTAAAATTGTCACAAAAGCAATGGGTGTTCCTATCTTTTCAAAACGTTCTTCGCTTGCATTCTGTTGACATCATAATAACATCGCCATGTTAGTTACATTGATTACAGGTAACTCAATTTATTCCGAAATATCAGACCATGTCGGCTAACGAAAAAGGGGTCGAAATAATCTAGAGAAAATTTGCTCGTGTTACACGTGTACCCTGTATAACTTTTGTGTTTAGTGAGGAGGTTAACGTTTGCGGACTATATAATCACACTTCACTTAATTGGATGTGAAGATCGCAGACGCATGTTTAACTCTTTCCCGGACAGTAAACGCCTATGGGCGTCATAACAATAAAACATATATTGTGTCTATTTTATTGTTCGCCAATGTGTTAATCTTATATTAAATTGTATTTATATTTACACTAAAATTTGAATACCATATGCGCAGGAGTTCGTGGACCACGTCACGGAAGTCTTCCTGTGCATAATCTGTCAAGATGTAGCTGTTAATCCCGTTACCACAGTCTGCGCACACAATTTCTGTTTGGTAAGTGAACTATCATTAATTTCACAACAGTGTGAAATTCAATAGCACACGATTTCTGTTGGACATGTGAACGAATATTATTTTGCTATAGTGAGCTATGGAAGGAATGCACTACCATTATTTTTAAATACCTATCATACAACGTTATCATGAGCTAAGTAACTTTCCCGAGCTTCGCGCTAATATTCTACATTTAACCACCAAAGAACAGATTTTGTTCTCATGATTTCGAATTCTGTTCTGAATACCATAGACTTATAAAACTTAATATCTTATAAAGCAAAATCTGTTCCTATAATATACATAGGTAGGTAAATCTACCATATTTAAAACTACGAAACACATTTTGATGACATTATTTAATAGTTTTTACAAAGGAAAGTTTTATATGTATAAAACATGCATTTTTTAGCAAAAATAAATTAATGTCTATGTCCATATACTTAATAGCAGAGAAACACTCTTAATATTGTACATTGGCATAATACTGTTTGCCGGGTAAGCTAGTGTATGAATAATTTTAAAGAAAATGGAACCGACTTCAGCCTGTACTAGCCGCCCACCACCCATCCATTTTTTTTAAGTTCCTCTCTTATCGGGTTTGCCATCATCATTGCCTGATTTCCTTATCATGGGAACAACTTGAAAATACCTTCATTCAAATTAAAATCGGTTCTTAATGGGCGGAGTTATCATACACAAAAAATTATAGGTATATACAGTGGAAATGAGAAAGATTTGAAATGAGACTCCTTTTTTGAAGTCGCTTAATAAATAAGCCACCACATCATGAGCGACATAACCACCAAACAGTGCAAAACCCAGGTAATAATAACGCCACCGTTCCCATTATTTACAGAATTGTTTGAAGCTGGCGTTCAAGTCGACATCGACTCAGAACTGTCCAGCGTGTCGGCGTGATTTGCCCAAAGAGTTGACGGTGAACGAGTCGTTGCGCGCCGCGCTGCGCACCGTGATGCCCGGCTACGACGCCGGCAAGAAGTGACCAGCGTTAGGTACCCTGCACTCGTAACACAAACTCACGTGACACGACTTGACGCACACATTCTATCGCATGCCGAACGAAAGAGCCGACATAATACGCCAAGTCCTGTCACAGGAAACTTGTCAGCTTGTGTTACGTCATCTGTAACTCGCGCATTAGAAGAATGTAAAATGTTTGTTACCCATTCTTCAGTGTTTAAACATATCGACGTTTATCAGTAATCATTCCCTATGTCCATAATGGAACAAACTGTATTTTATGTGATCGTTTAGCGAACTCATTTGATTTTAAATAACATACCAATTTCAATTAATTATGATTTTAAGTTATGTCGCAATATGAAAGCACGTATATACATAAAGGACAGTTTTAAAAAAATACATAAGTAAGTTTTACTATGCTATGTTCGTGATTTTATTTAGCGCGTGGCGATAGCGTTTTATGATTTTTACCTATACAACATTTATTTGTTAAACTTAAATCGTGTAAGCAATATTTTAAAGCAACGATCCGTCGATGTAGTAATGATTAAGCGATACTGATTAAGTTTTTATTTTTCTATGTTGATACGTGTTGATTGTGTTATCCAACCAATTATTTTACCTCAATAAAATAAGTTAGAATGTTTTAAATTTAGACTTATGTATTTACTAGAATATGATGTGTATGCACGCTGGGTTGCATAGGAACAGGTAACAAGGACTAAACAATTAAATATTATGTATACTGATTTACCATCTGGAGTCTTTGACGTACGAAAATGAAGCAGTTCCTATGCAACAATCTCTATTAAATGGTACAAGTAATTTATAGTTTGGATTTAGATTAGGTTATCTTTTTTTAAGTTTGAGAATACTTTATATTTGATATGATGACGCTGGTTCTATTACTTTTTTCTTGTCACGCTGTCAAAGTGTTGACTGGTACATAATGTGTAAGATGACGAACATTCCTCGACAACAACCAGCATAAGTGTTATAATGTTTTGCTATTTTAATTTCACGTTTATTTTTTGTGTTGTATATGTTACCGATCGGATTACGTTCTGATAATTATTGTAATGTTGATTGACGTAATTATTAAAATGTCATTTAAACCGACTTCTATTTGTTAATGATTCTAAACTATTTCCTCGTACTGAGTTGGGATTGCACAACAGTGTGAATTTCCATCGGACACTTCTGAGTTGAAGTTTAAGTACCTATATAAAAAAATACTGAATCTTCAAATCAGAAGTTAACTTCAATCGCTGTTTGATCACTGTATGCTGCAATTGAGAATTCTGGCGTAATCCAACCTGGGCCGGCAACTGTTGACGTGTAAAGTCGGCCAAGAAACTGATCTACCGAGCTTTAATAATTGTGCCAATATAACTGATGTTTAGTGACAAAGGAAGTGTAATTAAATCTAGTAGAACCCTTTCTTTGCCAACGGACCGTACATTGCTTAGATACTCTACGATTTTGTACAATGCCAATTTTACTTGAATTACGATTGTAAACTACAATTATACGTATGATGCATGGCCCTAAACGCTTGGTGGTTGTCATTAAGTACCCGATGTAGATATTATTTGGATGTACAGGAGACGAAAATGCTAAGAATAACATGACAAAGCATTTCGACAACAATCGAACATACCGTGTGAATAGGAATAAATTGGTTTACCCCGATAACAATTCTCGTGTTGGTTTAGGCCTCTATCCAGCAGTGAACGGAAGTGCGGGGATAATGTAGCTACCAGCTTTAGAAAAGACTAATAATATTTATGAATTATGATTTTGTAATTATTTCGATGGATTATACTGAGTGAAAAGGAACATACTGGATGTTCCTTTTCACTCAGTAGTTAAGATTTTACAGTACTTAAAGATCACCGAAGCGCGTCAATAGAAAAAAAAATAAGTAGGCTAGACCGTTAGACTCTATGACCCGAATCTCAATTCCTGCTGAGCATTTTGTTCTTTTTTCGCGGACAGTTTTTTTTATAAAACACCATTACCATTGGACACAGTAATAACAAATGTTAACTAATGAGCCCGAGTTGAAGAAATTTCTGTTCCAAACTAATGGTGTTCTGGTTTAAGGGCCTTACGTTTAGTGGTGTACTTAATTGGTTTACCTGATGACCATTCGAAAAAGATTTGAAGAAAAATATAGTGACGTCACTTCTTGGTGTTTTCGAAAGAAACTGTAGTAAAATAGCACAGAGCTTGTGTAACATAGGATGTATTGAGACAGCCGGATGAATGGACAAATTGATTTATCTTATAACATGACAGTCGCCGAATAATAGTAATATATCTTATATTAGTACTCCACAGCCTGATATTTTGTCCTTTTCTCCTAGATACCTCACCCGGTAGACCAAAAAAACGTCAATCATTATATTTTAAAAGCAAATAAAACTATACACATGTATCGAATTTAAAACGACTAAGTTTACTTTATATACCATTTAGAAATTATATCGATGAATCAGTTTGTTTTTATACTTACCGCAATGCCGAATCACCTTTTAGGGACGTCATAATGAAAACTAAAGTAAAAAGTCAAATTGTTTATTGCTAGGGTGAACACCCTCAAACATTTCATAATATTCGCTATGAGCACAATATCACTGACGTGTAAAACACATCGAAAACTAGACTTCAATAGTTAACCAAAAATATAATACTACGGCATTATTGTATTTTAAATCAATAAATTTAACTATAACATCACAGATTCGGTGCGAAAGCAGAGTTTAGATGCATCCACTAGGGTATTTTCTATGGGTATTTTTTTAAAAAGCAACAACCAAAGATAACTTTACAAATGATTGATTTATAGAAGACACTTGAACATTGATAATCTATTCTGGCACTTTACTTAATACGCAAATACAGTACTATATATGTATTTAAAAATATAAAATATAAACAACAATATCATTAAAATCAACGTCGCAAATAGGCAATAAATATACTTAACATAAACGTAACTCGTATCCGCGGATTCGAGTAAAAACAGTATAAAATATTATATAGGTGATTTAGTATTAACAATCTGTTTATATCCTACGCAATAACTCACCTTGAAGCCCATTTCATGGGTACTGGTTTTTATCTCTGTACATACATTAAAACAATATATAAATATCATCTATATAGGGTAGAAAATACTGTTTCGCCAAGCGAATCCGAAACGAATCTCATTTTTTAATGTCCTTGATTGAACGGTTGGGCCGCGCAACAAGGTCACAATACTCGGTACCTATGTCAAATTATCTAATATCACAACATTGCAATCAAATTCAACAAGCTCCTACCGACGCCTGCAATCCCTGATATTTGCATGTGCGGATAATACAAACAGTATTATGAATATGCAATTCTCGAAAACATTGTTTTATATCAGGCGATTAACGGTCTGTGAAAATGCTTATGTCACTATAACTATCTCACCATGTCTGATGTAGTAATTATTATTATTTTGTTTAGATACTTAACTAACTACCCAGTAATGGTTGTAAAGTCGGACGATTGAATATATGCGCATAACTTCATGGCATTAATGTCTAGGTCACGCGCGGCCAGCGGCTGTCCGACTCCACTATCACTACTCACTATACAAACGATCTGTCTTCACCAGTTACACCTAAGTCTCTAATCATTATACTGACTTGTACGGCGTCTACATAATTACTGCACCACTCTCCTCGTCTTTATTGTCCACATGACGTAAAAATCTAAAAGGAATAATTTGTGCTTTAACTAAGTAAATAAATATAAAATAGTTCGCTGTAACGTCTATAAGGAATTGTACTTTACGTATATTGCCGTAAACGGCTTTGATGGCACTTAGTCACAAGAGCAGTGTACGTTGACGTGGTTCAGCGGCAGTTGGGTCCATGTGGTGTGCGCGGCGCGAGGCGGCCTCAGGGCGCCGCCGTCGTCGCGTTCACGAGCGCGTCGTGGAGGGCGTGCGCGCCCGAGAACTCGTCTACGATGCCCTTCATGGATGTCCAGGTACCAGCGATGAGGCCCAACAAGCCGAACACGATCACGATTATGTTCTTGATCAGCATACGCAACCGCTCAGACTTGGACACGTAGTACCAGTAGGTGCAGCTCTGGATGAAGGCGGGGAAGGCGAGCCCCAGCGCGGACAGGCACAGCGCGCCGAACAGCGAGATGAACAGGTCCAGAGCCGGCACCGCTGCCGCCACGCCGACTACGAGTAAATACAGGTTGTGGTCACATCTATCTTTGTTTTACACCTTTCAATGTCATTGCCAATCAGTCGCGGTATCGATTTCGACATGATGGGATTTCTATTGTCAGCACTTTTTTGTGGGTAAACTATTGACCGGTGTTTTTACGGCTCTATATTGAGTTTTTTCTCTAGTTTTATGTAATCAAGGTCGGAATAGAAATAGAGAGAGCTCGTATTTAAATATAGTTATACTTAGTTTAAAATACGTACATGTTATGAAGACAACCACAGTCCGCAGAACGTATTCCCAGACGATTTTGTTTTTGACGTGTGTGAGACGGACGCCAATGTACTCGTTCCAGAGGATGTCGATGGCTACGTAGCAGGCCAGCCCATGAGTTATGAAGATCGCGAAAGCCAAGAGGCACTGCACGACACTGGCGAGCCTGTTTTATACAAAATTGTATGTTTAGGGATCAGTCAAGATTTAAGTCAATAGCAAAGCGTAGTACGTAATGAGGAAATTGCTTACGTTTCTACTTTTGATGGTAAATTCAGCGTAATACTGCCACTTGATTCGTTTCCATAGCACAGGTAGCCGAAGAGTCCCATACCGACGTACAGTATGATAATACTAATCATCGCACGATTCAGTACGCCGAACTTTCCGACAAAATCTTTAGGTGTTTTCATCTCGTTCTCCAGTGGTAGGATCTGCAGCAGAAAGCATCGTATATTAGTAAGCTACCATTTGTCGGCATTTGACTAAAGTTCAGGTAGCGACTTAACTCTCTAATAAAATCTGATATATCGGCGCTTAGGAACAATAATCAGAGTTATAAAAAAATATACCAATAGTATTTCTTACAGTATACGGCATAAAAAGAACCCATAAAGACCTAAGCAACCGAAAATATTTCGGCTGGGCACCAAGAAGGGCTATTTTGACTATTCTGGCTATAAGTGACCTAAGAGAAATTATGTCTCGAAAGGTTCTGCTCGCCCCATTTGGGACTGTGGAACTAGAAGTATTGCTTAATTAAAAAGGAGCTTGGCTACGAACGCTTCTGAACTATAACATTCATAGAATTCATGTGCTGTTTTGTCTTTTGCGTACGTCATAAATAGAAAAGGACGAACCACTGTACGTAAGTCACACACCGTATATCTTTTGTTAAAAGTGCGGGGGTAAGAAATAACAGAGCTGTAAATCAACAAACTATTTAGGTAAACAATACGTACCACTCCAATAGCTTCGAGCGCGAAAAGTACTGTTCCGAAGAATAGTGGAAAATCAGTGATTTTTCCGGCAGCAACTTTGCCTTCTACAGTGAGCGGTTCTCTGAATATGTAGTAGAGTATTATACCGAAGCTGACTATCGTGACAGCGTTGGCGATGGCTGAGAATGGCGCTAGGTACTTCAGGTCGCGCACCCAATTGATGAGGATCAGGGGCAGTAGGATGGCGCACATGATGTGCAGCACTGACACTTCGATCCCGAAATGCTGCAACACTGCTTTTATATTCTCAGCCACGAACACCACGTATACGCAGCAAGTACCGATCTGGTATATTAGCAGAAAGACGTTCACCACATGCCTGAATAGTGAAAGAAATATAGTTAGTACATAATATACGCAGTCCACGATTCATTTATTTCAAGAGTTGCTCTGCGTTCAACTGAAAAATTTGCGATAAAATTGGGTATAGATTATATTCCAAGTTTATATCATCTCCACAAGTTTCGCCAAATTCCATTTAATTGTTTTGTATGTATTTTAATAATAGTAGGATTGTTGCAATCTTTGTAATCCGTGGGGTAAGTCTTCCTATGACTACTGACGACTACCGGACGGTATCGGTATTACCAGTGGATACCACCAACCATTGGTAATACTGATACTGAAATGTATTAAAACTATTGCTATTGCATTGTGTTTTAAAACTGCGACTGAAATAAATGTTTTTTTGTTATTTATAGGTGTTTATAGTCGCTCGCAGTCGTAACCACTTACGCCTGGTATACAAGGGTTGATAGTTGTAGAAGTATTTTGTGATAAGCAGTCACTGTGATTCTGACTGCAAGCGTGTAGTTACTACCTCTCGATTTAGCCTATGTATGCTACGTATAGCTAATCATCGTGAGTAAGCTAATCATATAAGTAGGCTCATCTTCTGTAAATGTGAAAGACTCACCCCGAATACGGTGCAATTTTTTTGCACCAATCAGGTCCTTCGGAGAGGGCTGCCTCGGCTGCAGCGGTGTATGTCAGAGATGGGACTTTCCGCCGTTTGCACAGTACGTAGCATGAGTCTATCAGTATGTGTATGCAATATGTACACAGCACGCCGATCACCACTGTGCCCACGGCACCCACAAGGTACCCTGACTTGGAGAACGCGTGAGGCATTGCCAAGATGCCGGTGCCCAAACTACCCTTCAGCAAATGTAATAACGTCTCCGTGTTTCTGAAATAAAACGTTTAATTAAAAGAGGCATACTGTATATGTACCTGAAAGTACTAAAAATAAAACCTGTACCTACATATGAAAAGTGCATTTGTTCGTTGTCCTACTTTCCCTTGTCACTTGTGCTTGCATTAATAATATTGCCAAAGGTTTATTGGAACGACTATTTTCCAATAAAGTATGGGTTAGACGTAGAAGGCAGTTATTGTTAGTGCCCATCTACCCTAATCTCAACATTAAAGAGGGCTCAACGTGATGGGTAGGTAAACTAGGTACCAATTTGGTGAACCTGTAGCAGCTTCTATAGCGTCAAAATGTCAATATCCCGTCAAAATATTGTTTATTAGGCCTGTTTTCTTATAATCACATTAATAACATTTTTTGGCCCGGGTTCTGGATTCGAACCAGCAACCGCTTATCAACAGTGACAGCTGCTCCCAACTGCACCTACATACTATAGATCAAAATATAAACACCGAGAAGTGATGGGGTCTATACAAGCGCAGCTGTCGCTTCCTTATTGACGGGCAGATCAAGGTCGGAAAGGTGGACGTGATCCTTTTTCAGATGCAAATTGAGGAAGGAAGGTTAATCGAAAAACAAAAAGACTGATCCATAAATAACGTTGTATATTTAACGATTGCAGGTCAATAACCGCTTTTATGTTTAGTGACTAACCTGACATGTACGAAAGACTAAAGTTTTCTTGTTTTACCTTTATGTAACAAAAAAGTATATAACTTAAATACGATTGTGCTCTGTACCTATTCGTGCGAACAAACAAGTGTAATGAATGACAGAACACCGTGTTACCGAATATTACATAACATGAAGGACTATTTTGGTCATGGGCTTAGCAGTTAGATATTGAACTAAATAATTATTTATTACCATCATTCGCCGATTCTTTTTATATCTTTTTTTCTAGACAAAAACGTCTCGTGTTGCAATAGTTACTGCGCTGCCACTGCCATAAATTGTCTGTTCTGTTATTGAATGCAGTAGGTAGGTATTAACGAGTCAAGGTCTACCAACCCAAAACTTGAAAGAAAGATAAGTAGATAGGTACCTACAGCGTTTTCAATAATAACTGGTTTTCAGGTTGTTGCTACTGCGATAGTCGTCTTAATAATAGGAAGAGGAAAAGTTTACCAGAAAACTAATCTGAATAATATCCTGGAAATCGCATATCATCATACTTTATGAATCATCGTTTAACATAGGTGTACATCGGAACAAACGCATCTTTGTGAGCAAGGAAAATATATGGCAAAGTGCAATTTGGCCATGCTGGGCTTCCCGTTACGCCATGTCTCATATATGATACGAACTGATTACAACATCCTGAGAGAGGTAAATAGTGACTTGTGCTAGGTAGGCTTGAGTAGGGATTTTGTGGGACCTTTGATGAGGCGCCGTAAGGACCTTCGTGTCTACAACATGTACCTCTACAACGGTGCTTCCAATTCCAGCCAGACAAAAGTGTGATCGATATAAAACTGCAAGGAGGCAAACTTCGGTCGTTGCATTACCTATGATATTTCGTGGTGTATCTTTTACTTACGTAGTGGGGTGTTCGACAACTCTGTTGTCATAGGGCTCGTATTCCTCCACTTCTTGCATGTTCTTCTCTTTCATGTTCACCATGAATATGCCCTTGTCCCGGCCTCCTTTCTTCTTTTCATCCTTCACCGGTGATAAGCTGCAAACACAAACGGTTCACTCTCCGAACTCAAATTGATATGATAAAACAATAAGTACAACATTATATCTGTACAACGTCAACTAACTTCATGATCCCGTTTTAATCATTGCTAGGTAACTATCGCTGTTTGCTACAATCGATTGTGGAAAGGCTTTCGTATGGTCGCTACAGCACATAGCGTGGAACTGTACTTGCTATATTGATTTTCGCATTGCATGAGAACCGTTGTTAGGTTTAGAAAGGTAATGGGGTACAGGGGTTTCACTAGTGATATGATACCGGTTCGCTTTCCTTTCCTACTGTTATTTTTTTAATTAACTGAATATGTGTAAAATATGTTGTACGGGAACGTAATCTTTGTATTTGTCGTGTGTATTATCTGTACAAATATAGACATTTTCGCACTAAAAACATAATAGTACATAATGTGTGTTTAATCCCCTTTACACTGAAAAATGGATTTATTTTGTACTTCTATAGAACTAAAAGGAATTAAACAGTAGACCGTTTGGACAGAAAACCTCAATTGTTTATAATGTAAGTTTAGATCTAGGGGTAGATAATGTAGGAATTAGATACATTAGACGTTTTAGTGTACTTATTCGCAGTGGTTTTACTAAACGGACGATAGAAAAAATATGAACAAACCTTTGTGGCAGAAAATCGTCCGGTTCGAAGGAAGGGTTGATCATGGGCCCGCTCTGCTTTCGTGCCCATTCTTCCGCTTCCTGTGAAAAAAATAAACGAACTAAGTAAATTTACCTACGATTCAGTTGACTAACGCCCTAAAATTGTTTTGTAATTCCACACAACCCCCGTGGCGTGGCGGCCGACCCGTGCTGCCCGAGTCACCAGTTGATTACAGTCATATTCTGCTTAATACCTACCTAGGTTTTATTGTTGGCTACTGACTACCGCAATAACCATTACGTACATAGTCATAGGTGGTGATAATATTACCTAGTGCTGTGTATGTAATCTATATTTTACGATAGTTATTATAAACGGGGTAGTCGGTGTTAGTGGTTGTTACTCTTTTCGCTCCCAAAACTGTGGTAAATAAAACGACTACAGTTCAGACACCTTTTGGTATGGGTGTTTCCTCACGAAGTTTTCCTTATACCATAAAAGTAAGGCTTTTATTGAGACGGTCTCAAACACATATTTTATCCTTCGATTGTATGTCAAATGCCCCTACAATCAGGCTAAAGCCGCTTACAAATGTATTATTATTATTTTTTTTACTATTTATTCAACCTTGTAATACATAATATATGAAATATTAGTAACTGAATAAATATAATCATTTATTTACGTTAACATATTCAACCTTAACGTTATAGACGATGCAATAAATACAACGGTTGTCAGGTAGGTATGTCTATGTACTTCAATAAATGCGTGTGTACACGTAGGTATGTTTCATAATAAATATTTATATAAACAAAGGTAGGTATGCGTGGGACGATTGCAGCAGATAGAGTATGAAAATACTTTGTTATACCGTGAAGTGGTCCGTAATCGGTGCCACTAACAGGGATCTTCCTGTGATTTGTTGGACTTGACGACTGTATGAGATAACTGGCGTGTGTTTATTATATGTATGCAGATGAATGAAGCGAATTATGCCGGTCCCTATATGATACAACTGCGGTCGACGCGGCGGCGCGCCGTAGCGTCCTTCACGCACAATTGAATTATTGCTTGATGCAAAACAAAATCACCTCAGATTAGCTACCAATAAGATGCATTTGCATAGCTGCGTAGATCGCAATCTAAGGATAAAGTGTTGCGTCATATTACACCAGAATGTAGAGATTTTTAGTAAGAAAGCTTCGCATCAAGGTATGACTGAATTTATTAGAAAAGCAACATCAGATATTTTTATTATCAGATGAATATTTGTAATGAATTAACTATATAGAAAACAATAACAAACAAGTAATTTTGTTCTTTTCCACGCAGGTAATTATCGTTTTGGTGAGTAGCTACCTACGTCTACCGATTTATTGACGTAAATGGAAAACTAACTTTTTGATACCAAGAAAAACTAGTAAGTAGTATTGTCTGTTTATATATGAAATACAGTAAACAGAATATTTTAAAGTAGGTAATTTGAATTGAATTACCTTGTGATTGTTTGTTTGCGTTTAATCACTAGATTTAATTTTACACATCACTTAAGCTCAGTCAATAAGTCTATTTGGTTTAAAATACTCAACAACCGATCTAATCTGATCGTAAACACTAATATTTTGTTGGTTCTTACATATTCGTAGGTAATTCATACTTGGAACGTGCCGAGATATCCCGAATTTGGAAATTGAACTTTTATACTTATTTTCAAGTTTTAAATCTATTCAAACACTCACTTATAGCAAGATCAATTAACTTTACCGTTACCGTTGTGCGTTGAAATGGCGGGGCGTCTTCGAGACATCATAAGTTAGAGTTAAGCGAGAGATTGCATGGAAATCTATACTTTTTATGCACGCAAAAAGCACTGCCTTCTTATAGGAATTTTAAGGAAACAAAAATTAAAGTAATTATTAGAGGAATTAATTCAAAACTACTGAATAGTCTACCGTTGGAAATCTGTGCTATGGCTTATTAAATAATGTTTAGTAATTCGACCAACGGTATGTATGACAGATCGATCTGTCAATTTCCGAAATAATACACACTTCACGCCTTTTAATCCCATAGCGGGATAGGCAGAGGCACTTGCTTAAGGCACGTAAATTAAATGCCCACGGTTCACCAAGCGTATTATACCCAACGTGACAGGGGGTGAGCCCATCGCCGTTGCGAAAAAATGTTGCCGGATTTTCGATGAAATAAGTCTAGTCGTCGTAGACTCGGGTTTTACCTATATATACATACATTGTATACCTTTAGGTTAGGTTAGATATTATTTGATATTTTTAGATAATTAAGTACTTAGTACCTGGAGGCTGGACGACCGAGCTTCGCTCGAAGTATTAAAATCGATTATTTTCCTTCGATTTTTTCATAACCCCATCTCTAGTTACTTCAAAACCAAAACGTCCCCCGCACCATCCTACGTATAGCATAGTATTACTACTCGGCAATAGATGTCAGTAAGAGTCGTATTAACAATTTGAGAAATTTTTCATGCCCGAAAACACGGTTAGAAAGATGTTTTCTAAAAATTAAACCTAGCTATGATTATATGAGATGGGCGGTGATCCTTTGCAGCGGGTCACTGAGGTACGCGATCTTGGAGTGCGATTCAACTCTGATCTTCGATTCCGGGAACACATTCATCTAATAGCGAAAAAAGCTTTCCGAAACTTGGGATTTGTGTTACGCCAGGCTAACGAGTTTACCAACATCAACGCTCTTAAAGCATTGTACGATGGTCTAGTTAGGAGCCAGTTGGAGTCTGGCTCTGTGATCTGGTCTCCTAGCGAGGCTAAATATAAAATGATCCTGGAAAGACTACAAAATAAATTTTTGAGATTTCTTTATTTAAAGCAATATGGCGTGTATCCTGGCTTCCCTTTACTATATCCTACACTGTTTGTGATGGGTATGGTAGGGTACCAGAGACTAGCGGTGCGTCGTGAACTGGCGCTGGCCTCGTATCTGTTCCGCGTGCTCCGCCGCATGGTGCACGCACCCGACCTACTGCAGCGGCTGCAGCTGGTGGTGCCAGACCAGTACTGCGCGCGCCGCCGCCGCCCGCCTCTGCTGGCCGTGCAAACCGCGCGCACTAACTTGTTGCGCGATGCGCCGCTTACTAGAGCTATTCGAACACTTAACGCCGTCGCAGTTCGTGTTGACCTTCTTTCAGTTTCACTGAACGAATTCACTAGGGTTACTACTCATGTGCTGTGTCAAACCCCTTAATTGCCTATTTATGTTTGTGAAGAAGACTGTCTTTTTTTTATTGTTTTGTTTTGATTTTAATTTATGTGAGGAAATTTTTATTATTTGTTATATTTTTTATTTTAGTTTGGATGATTGTAAATACTTGTCAGCAACATTACGCATTGGTTGTACTGTAATGTAATGTGTGTTCTGTATATTAATAAATAAATAAAAAATAATTAAAAATATATTAAGATCGATTGATCGCCCCCAATCCCTCTACATACCAAATTTCATGGAAATCGGGTGCAGCCGTTTCCGAGATTCCAATTATATATATATATATATATATACAAGAATTTCTCGTTTAAAGATAAAGATACAATTGCGTCGAAACGTCGAGTAAAATAACAAGTTAAGCTCGATCTTGTCTTTGATTGTATTCGCGCCGATATACCCGGTGTAAAATATTGAGTTATAATTAAGTATGTTGAAATATTACCCTATTACTTAGGACAGGCACGGGGTTTGAAAGTCCTATCGTGTGTGTGGCCAGAAGGAAGCGTAGCGTGGTTAGACCATGGTGGTCCGACAACCTGGTTAAGACGACCTATGACCAGCAGTGTATGTTCATTTGTTTAAATGTATAAGGATACATTTACCATATTGTGTTTATTGCAACAACTTCTAGACTATTCCTAGTTAGGTAGGTAATTATAACTGTGTTATTGGTCCAATTTTTTTTCAAATGTTGTTTCCGTCAGCTATTTTTACCACCTAGGACGAATATACTACTTATAGCTCCTCACGTGTAGCTAATGTGTTTTTAATAAGTCATTTCTATCGCATTCGACGTGACTCGTGTGTGTTTTGTGTATAATTGGCCATGGGTTAGAGCAGAGCCGCTGTGGCGTAAAATTGCACGGAATATTGTGTGAAAAATGAGTATACTTAATAATGTAATAAATCTCAATTTTAATTATGTGCTGCATTTTATTGTGGATAGACGACAGATGCATTAAATATTTCGATTTTAATATACTTGTCTTCTTCGCAAATGAAAACTAAAATCGAATGTGATTTAACCAGCTGATATCAATCATATCAAATCCAAGTTACCGTTTAAAGGCTGAAAAAGTTTAATTTTTTATTTAGTAATAGCTGTTATTATCTTTTTGCTATTGATATTGCACTAAGAAAAGTGGAAAAATAGTTACATACTTTTGTGATAGGTGGTTATTTCCCCTGTTGATTATATTGCGTGTAAAAAGATGTGTGATGTTTGGAGATGCGGGAAAACGTAAAAAAAATTCAATAGAAAAACATGGGCACTGTAATTTATTTTTTCATTTCCTCACATTGTCGTTATAGTAAAAGTTGTTCATATGGACGAGCCCAACAACGTTTGTAAGACCATTGCTCGGTGTCCTTTTGCACTCTGTATTTATATGCTTAGTAGACTATTGACAAACATTTGATTAATTAGGTAAATTTATACCTGTATACATATTAGCAGTGTGGTGACGGCGAATGGAATACATGTGTCCGTCGTGGGGGTCGTATGAAGCGACTGAGGGAACTCTAGAACGGGCAGCAGCGCTCTCTGTGACTTGAACCACAATACTACTGCGATCGCCAACCCGCCTGCTTGTCCACGGTATGATGCTGATGATGATTCCTGTATACCTACCTTGATGTAATTAGGTACTTGAGTTTACCTACACCTTATACATAGTACCAACCTAAACGATTATATTACATTTAATATCATTTTGGAATCCTTGACACTTACTTTAGATACTTATTTAGGTTTATCCTACGGTTAAATCTGTTTAAGCCTACGTTACTATTGTCTTCTTATAATTTACCTGGCGATCTTTAGGACGGAAACTACCAGATAATAAATGACATATTTAGAGGTCCTATTAATTCAGTCATTAGTAATCAGTACCTCTAGAATTTTAGGTATGTAATTAATCATGAATTACAGGGGTACTACATTGTTAATAACAATGTTAATAATAAAATTGTATCTGTGTCACATTATAATAATCAATTATTACGCTGCTAAATATAGTGCGGACTCAGTTGAACATTACAGTAGGTACATATCGACTCAATTTAGTAATTGACCGGGTCTTAGTTATAAAAGGTACTTTATTGAGTGTACCGGTCTCATACTGGATATAACTGGTTACAGTCGACGCTACAGAATCAATCAGTGTTGCTTGAATGTCTCTAACGAACTAACTATCGGGCCGTGACTTTCTTGTACCTACTCGGGCTAACTAGCAATACATTATACCCACACCTCTATATGTTGTATACGACCGGCCAAGAAAATATTTCGCAACCCTAAGGTGAAAATCATATGGATCACATTTCTCTTGTCACGTAAGTCTAAGCTAAGCTACCTAGAAGTCAGATGACCCTTCGAACTAAACTAATTAACCGTTCTCGAATACGAGAATTCCCTCATTTTACCGTACATGTATTTCTGACCCCTTCATATCAATAGACTTTAATATACTTACTATAGAACCCTAAAATAAACATTCGGCAATGTTGACACACCGGCCGTCGAATCAGGTCAATACTAACGGCGTAAAACGGCTGTAATTCTTATTAGAGACGTTTGAATTGTTCAGATTTTACTCCGTGATTGACATCACACATCGCAATAATAAGCAAGGGTTCTTTACAAGTCGAGTTATGCAAATTAATACAAATATAGGTAGGTTATAAAGTAACACGTGTAGTGTCTAAGATCTTACTGTCAATCAAAATACGTCCTTACAGATTGTACGGTACTTAGGGGGTTAATAAAGATAAAAATAAATAAAGAAAGAATAGAAGGAATACTACCTGGTATTATGTGCTTGCAATTGTTGTATAAAATGTGCATGATGCACAATTACTTCAAGGTTTTTTTAAATCAACCCCGAGACGTTACTTATCCATATGAAATTCAGGTTCCTTAACAGGGTAGCAGAACAGGCGTGACTTAGTTGTATACATTTTTGTAACCTTGAAATGGTTGTTGCTGCTGATATTTTATTGGGAAGGATAAATCCGACAGTGATAGCGCCGAGAAACATAATCTAGATGTAAGAGATCCGTTACAAAATCGTATAGGTCATTGGGGCTTAGCACATCTAGTGAATACTCACAGTTTTTGTTACTACTAGTCGTGAGCACGTGAGTCGTACATTGTGCAATATTAAAATAAACTGTTATTTAAATACAATAAAATGTCGAAAAAGAAAGGCATAAAGTATCGTTGTCTTGTATGCAATACGTTCAGAATTAAATATATAATACTTAAATGATTTGTTGTTGAAGAAATTTTTGCTCACGAGTGTAGTAACTAGGAGAGATACCTACACAAGGTTCACATCTACGTAAGTAACTATAATTTATGGTGAGAACAAAAGTGACACGAAATAAACATCTTAATTCTCTCACAAGAAGACGTACGCATTATGTCAACTTGAAAAGATTCTCCGACTCATATATGAATTGACGCTTACTAAACAATACGATCGACGTGATATTTTCACATATACGTAATACAACGTAGGTAAACTATTCTAATCATCAGTGGCGTGCACACTATATAGGCAAAAAGACACTACCTACCTTAGTATTTTGGCTACCCGACCTAATAATAGAGTTATTGCTAGATCTTTTTGTTGTTGTACTCACGACATAGGCTAACGAAGGTCCTGTGTTTTGTGGGTGAGTAGATAGGTTATCTATATTTCGTAAAGACAAGTTACCTATACATAGGTGTCAATCCTTGGGGATTACTGCCTACCTTGTCGTAAAAGCCAGTGCACTCCACTGCTAATCATCAGGATTTTCATGATAGTTGGGAAAATCTATGTGTGTTCTACACTAAAGACTTTTTGACTATACCTTCCGGCTTGCTCATTGACACAATATGACCTAAGACCTGGTAAAATTTCTGTGAAATTAGAAAATAAGCAGAAACACCGCGACACGGCAATGACATTTCTCGTTGATGTATGAAGATGTTACAATAATTAACATCCTCCGTTTGTGAACAAATTTTTATGTAATTAGCGTACCTAATATTGTTTTACAAACGAATTATATTACGTACGTAAATTTCATTAAAATGTATGCAAATTCAGGCATAATTAGGTACAGTTAATTTTGTATATATGTTATGTTAATTTTCACTTATCTATCATTAATGTATCACTATTTATAGTCAGTCTTTTGTTGTATAGATATTGTGCCTAAACACTTGTTTAACTTAATGGAATTTAGAAAACGTGCTCGTGTCGGGTGACAGGAGAATATCAATTTTCTATTTGTAATTTTCACGTTGGGTAGAGTCACGTTGTTGACTCAAATTGCTAGACGGAAAATATTATCATTGGTACCAAATACTTTTCATTATTCTCGAGTTACTAATTCAAAAACTTTTGGGGTAGGCGACGCGACTATTTAAATAGCATATGCTAGTTGACCCGGCAAACGTTATTTTGCCAATATACATTATACATATTCTTTATTATTCATTCTGCTATTACATGCATGTCAAAATATGCATATAAACCTTCCTCTAGAATCACTATCTACTAAAGAAAAGCGTATCAAATTCCGTTGCGTAGTTTGAAAGATCTAAGCATACATAGGAACAGACAACGGGAGCACACCTATTGATGTAGATGATCAAGACATTTTAGTAAATTACTCATTGAGTCATTACATCCCTAAATAATGCACGTGTTTCGAGAATTTCTACATAAGCTACTTTCTAAGGTGGCTCACACAACACTGTATGCTGATTCATCAATACATAATATAAAACAAAGTCGCTCCCGCTATTTGCATGCTTAGATCTTTAAAACTACGCAACGGATTATGATGCGTTTTTCTTTAGTAGATATAATGATTCTTGATGTTTTTTTTGTATTCATGAAGGTTTAACTGGCATAGACAACGTATTCAGCTAGTAGGTACAATATTAGGGCGAGATGTGTACCTACACGCGGTGCTGTTATTACCGTAGAAGCTGATAAAACTACAAGCCACTCCCTCGTATATCATTAACCAATTTAGAAAAACCACCAAAACAAACTTATCTACTAAGTCTCCATTAAATCTGAATTGCTAACCTATGCCACTAATCTCAGTTACGTAGTGACTTACATGTTAATTAACGAGTGGCGTAATCACCACTGGAATTGCTCAGTTAGTCAGGCTTTGGCGCCCTCGGCTGCGTAACTGGAAAAATCCGGAACCTAATGATTTTCGGTCAATCGGCAGACACGCCCTGACTTACCTTCTGGCCAGGCCTCATATAGTTATTGGGCTAACAATGTAACAAATGTAATTTAAAAAATTCAATGCACCACAGTATGTAAAGCAAACTATAAAGGTTTTTTTTTTGGAAATACTACGAAGATGCAAATAAATTATTAATTGCAGTCAGTATAATTATTCATGAATCCATCGAATTTTAAATCTTATAACCACTATAAAATCCAATTATGTCTTCGATGTTACTTTGTAATCATCATCATCAGCCACATAACGTCCACTGCTGGACGAGGGCCTCCCCCAATGAGATCCGTCATTTGGGGTGAAATGCCAGTAATCGCCACGCTTGGCAGGCGGGTTGGCGATCGCAGTGGTGTTGTGGTTTAACTCACAGAGAGCGCTGCTGCCCGTTCTCTGGAGAGCTCCCTCGGTCGCCTCTTACGACCCCCATGGCGGGAAAATTTGGGTTGGGGTGGTGACACATGTATTCTACTCGCCGTCACCACACAGCTACTTTGTAATAGGTGGTGCATATCGTATTAAAAATAGTACCAACAAATATCACAGCCAACCCCTGTTATGTAGAAAGACCGGGGCAAAACGTTCTAATCGGCGGCGCACGCAGCACGCCATTCCGTATATTACTATACTATACGCACTGGAGTCGTCGCCTGGTGCCATTTTTAGACAAACCAACCTTGATGAAATTAGCTGTGAGAAGCAAATGACTGTATGATCAAAGATATCTAGGCACTAGGCATACATCGTTGGTATAATTTCGGATTTCAATGTGCCGCCGCCGTTGTGGTTGAAGCACCAGCATCAACTCAAGGACACGTTATTTGAAGGAGGCTCATTATCCGGGCCAGCCGTAATTGGTACTTGTTATAATTCGCGGCAGCCGCCGCTGCACCCGAAAAAAATCGATGACAGGTTTCGGCAGACCCTCATTTGCTGACGAACAGGCGTCCAGCGTAAGGTGCTGTCCCGCCTAAAGAATGAAGTATTTACAGAGCGATCGCCGCGAACCGGTAGGTGCAGACGCCGGTGAAACGCTGACATTCTGTCTGACTGGATACTTATTGGGCTACTGCACTCGACAAACATGAATATTGAAAAGCTCTCATGAAATTTATTAAACTGGACAAAATACAATAGAAATTCGCTATACGTTTTTTTTATTAACTAATTCCAAGGGTTAACTCGTAATGTCTTTATTTTTTTAACCAGGTTTAATCCCACCACCGCCCAAGCCCTACTTGCCTCTCGGCGTACGGGCCATTCTCTGGAGACGTGCGCGTCTACTTGCAATGTGTTTATGGTTTTCTAAAAGCTGCTGACCTCTAGAAGACATTTACGAGGCCGTTTGCGCAATAATTATTAGTATGCCTACAAAAGCGCGTGCGAGCTGAATTTAACAATGCCACTTCATAGCGCTGTGGGTGCCTAAATGCGGAAGTCTTCCTATAATTAACCAATATACCTACGTAGGTACTTGTTAAACTGATTATCTCCAATAGGTATACTACAGATCAATTTTACGAAACAATGCAGAGATGCAGGTCCTTCATCGAGTACATACCTACTTAAAATATAAATTATTATTGTATACTTTATTTAATATTTTACTCAAGACAGTGTTAATATGCACAGGTGTTAAGCAATAAAGATTAACTGCCTAATAATGATTAACAACGTTATGCCTGTCAATAAAAACAAAGAAAATAATTTAAGTCGTTCGCATCAATTATTCTTGAAGAAAAACAATGTGAGGCAAGCATGCATACCGCAACGTGTGTAGATTTTTGTACGTATTGTATGTAGGTATCTTTGTATACACGCTTGTTCCATAATTACAGGTTTCTGTTTGCATAAAACAGGTAAGTATGAACATTTTATGGTTAAATGTTATTTTGAAATGCATCCTTGCATTGAATAGAGTCAACAACAGACAAATCAGTAAATGTAACTTAATAATCATAATTATTTATTTCTTCATGTGCAATAGGTGTTAGCTTAAAATTATTTAACCGTAACATGAGCCCTGCAAAGGCACTGCAATAAATAAAGTAAATAATACTACAATGCACTAGCAACGACATTTACAAAATGAAAACCATGAACATAATATAAAATAGTTACATATCTACTTATTTGTAATAATATAATAATTAAAATTATTCAACAAAATAATTCAACCCGTCTACTTAGCAAGTATATATAGTATGTTTTGTTTTCAAAAAATCTTTTACACTAAAGAAACAGTTTGATCAAAGTAATATCTTAGGCTTTTTTCTATAATTTGCATGTGATTTGGTAGTTTATTAATTATTGCCATATGATGTGTGTTGGAACTAATAAGGTGAAGAACTAATACCGTCCACATGACGATGTCCGATGACATGTCCCGATGACGTAGATTACAGTAGTATAATGACAAATAAATCTCAATTAAAATATTACAAATAGTCATCTGCATTTACGTAGATACGTATATTTGTATTATTTTACTCAGATATGTGTAAAGACCAGACACTATGACTGCGTATGTGTTATGCGATGTTTCCCCATCTATTTGAAATAAACTGCTACATGTTAATTGTACGTAGATGGATGTAACTTAATTTTTTTTTGTACGGATAAGCAACAACGAACCATGTCATAAATATTATTAAGAAGAAAAACTGGTTTGATTTACTTATGAAAATAATCTCATTTTCTTGTTTCAAAAATCATACACCATACCTAAGAAGAACTACGCACAAGATCTGTTCTTAGGATTAGATCGTCGTATTTTCATAGATCTTGATAATTTCCTGTCAAGTATACGAATTAAACGTAAAGGAAAACATGCTGGTGTCCGGCGCTAGCCAAATAACATATCATTTTAACCCGTAAATGGATCGGACAGTTGGCGAATGTACTAGCTGTCTACGGATTGGTCCCAACATAAAGCTTAATGATTAATCTATAAGTAGTGATGCATTTTCCTCGAGCAAGACGCATGGGATAATATACAAATATAGGTTGTGTATATGGTACAGTGGATACTGTAAATATAGCATAACAGTATAGTTTGAGAGGCGTCGTCCGCGTACGGCAGCAGCTGTTTATATTTTGGTCTAGCACGTGCTGCCCGCGCAGACGCAGACACTTCCAACACGTGAGTGCACTTGATCTTGCGCCGACCACGTCGTGTACGTTGGCCGAGAATGCAGTAGTGTGTTAAAACAGGTCAAATACATAACGTCGGTGTTCACGTTGTTATAATTAAACATCGGTGCCATTGCGGGACACTTATGTTATTATTATTGTAGAAATGAATTCTTCATTTGCACATGTACCTAGATATTTCCGTTTTGGCGCAATATTTGTTGTAGGAGGTGTGTAATAAAGAAATGTTCGCGAACCATTGACAGCGGCGGCAGTGTGTGTTGGCGCCGCCGGGACGCCGCGAGCGTTGTTGTTTGGCACGCGGTCCGCGGATATATTTGCACTGTTATACATACACATTCCTAGACAAAAACTATAACTGCCAGTCTGGCAGCAACAAGTCAAAGTCGTAGTTGTTTTCGCTGATAACGCTGAATATATTACCGCCAGCAGTGTGCAACACGACCCGCACTCATAAAGAAATTAGAATCTTGATGTTACACCGACATACCTACATAATTTGTGTTCGATCCAAAAATGGTGATCTAATGCATGTGATGCCGCGGGCCGTCTTGATGATTCTGTTGCTATTTTAATGTACGCTGCACTCGCTGTTCTTTACAGTGTTGAGCATAACGACGTAGAGTCGGTTTGAACATTATAACATCACCTAATAAAAAGTAATATATGGGATGGTTACGTTATGGCCCTAAAATTTATAATTAACGAAACAATACGAATTGACTCTCATCTATCTAAATCAGGCTTGCCACCTCGCGCGACGTAATAGAAATCTGTAGTGGCCTTGCCAGGGTTAGAATCCCACCACCATGCAGTCTCCACGTGGTTCGATTATGCATATGAGGTAATTAAGGAGTCAAGTCAAGGCGAGAGACAGGTTGCAATGTGAGCGCAAAATTTTCCATTGCTGGTGCGTCGGAACCGGTCGGGCGCGCCCGCCGCCGCCTGTCTGCGAGGGTTTCTGAGCTCCAACGACGAAAGTGCATCTTACCTCTTGACACATATTACACGCAACAGCTAGACCCGTGTACCTAGGTACCTACGTCTATACCCGAGTGCCCACAATAGCGGAGGGGAACCCGCGCAAGGTCGGCCGGACGTGCATGATCATTCATAACCGCGCGATTGATATTTGCGGATAAAATCACACCCGCCTACTCACTGTGGGAAAAAAGATCTTGTCTTTCCTATGTGTTCATTCTCTAGACATTTGTTTTTCTCATATGGGTCTGACGTCGTTCTAACAAAATACGTACGGTACTAGATGAGTAAGGCGTGTTGAAGAATTTCACAGAACTATCTACCATATTTAACCGCAGCTAAATATGTATTTACCTAAGTATCAAAGATCCAAAATAAAATTAATGGTTTGCAAACGAACGTGTGTGAGTAATGGCCGACAGATCTTCATGACTTCGCACTTAGCAATCTAATGTGAAAACAACTCAGACCGCGCTTAAATATTGTTTAGAGTTGGCGTTCTTACGTATTTATTAAAATGTTGGGTTGGCAGGTAACCTGGGACCAACTAATATGGACTTGAAATGAATCAACTTTTGTGTACAAACCCAATTAGGTACCTACCTACCAAAGAGAGATAAAATTACAAACGTTTTTTCAACAAAACAAAAACAAAAGACGCTTTACCCACGGGGTTCTTTCTTCAAATTCCAAGAATAATTTCAATGTTTGTATTCACAAGGGTACACAAATTGCATCATAACGTATTAGGTACAAGATAATTTCTAACAAGTAGGAAAAAACAATTCACGAGCAACATTACATGCAATATTGTACATAAAAATAGCTATAAAACCTGTACAGAAACTGAGGAAAACGAGCCAATGAACTCTACGACTTAACATAATTTTCGCCGTTTTAAGGACATCGTAGACGTTGTTGGGCAACTGGCTCATTTAATACATTTTATAGAGCACAAGAAGGCAGGTCAAAGTCAAATTATAGGTATTATGATGTACTTGTACTTTTTACTATTTCATCTACGGGCCGTATTTATAAACAGTAGCAGGAAAACACAGGAATCAGCTTTTGGCCGGTTGCCAATCTTGTTATAATAATCAAAGATAGATAACACACCAGCGTGCTTTGTGCGACAGATGTGCTTTAGTCAATACTACAAGTAGTATTGATTAAAGCGCCCCTTTAATCATTGTTCCCGTGGGAATTTAGGAATAAAATGTCCTAATTCAGGTAATAATTTTCGTAGGAATCTTCTCGTTCACAGAACATAATGCGTAGATAACTAGTTATGAGAGGACCACGATATTTATACTTTAAAGTCGTAAAAGCCACTTTTGGTCAAATTGAGTTATGAATGCTGGCTTTTGCAGAATTTTCCGCTCTATCGATTGGTCTATATAACGGTAAGTTGATGGTTTATACGACCTTTCTACCTCGAGGTATTAAAGAACAATAACATGCTACCATCCCTAGACATTGGAGCGTAGTGATATAGCGCAAAAAGGCAAAACACGTCTTTAATGGAATTAAGCGGGGTAGGCAGAGGTCATTGTTAAGCTAAACTAAATACCACATGCTTTATCATAAGAACCTTCACCTAACTATAACAAAAAAGGAATTAGCAAATCGGTCCAGCGGTTCACGAAAATAGGGATTTATGTTTATAAATAAATAGGTAGGTAATAAGTATGCGTCAGCAGGAACTAAATATAGCATCCGCCAACCGAATACAATATTTGTGATATATATGGAACATACCAGTTTTATCTACATTTACTTTGTCTTTTTAGGATATTAAGATGCAGCGGCATAAATAGCCGGAACGTATTAATTTGAATATTTAAATAATGTAAGTAGCACTTCTTCTGTATCCAAGCTTTCAAGGTTCCGAAATTAATTTTAATTATTATTGTTAACAACTGAACTTCAAGGAATAAATCGTTATGTTGATTTTTGATGATAAATTAAAAGAAATACGGGCCGCAATAATCCAAACCGCGCGGGCCGTGTGTGACCCGCGGTCCCCGGCCATGGTTTGGACAGCCCTGTTCTAATCACTCACTGACACACCATGTCTCACTTGAAGAAGTTAAAAAGATTAAAACTATTTCTGAGAGATTATTTATAAGTCCTCATCGAATGATCAGCAAATTCAACAGTCAATTGGAAATTTAAATATTTAATAGAAACATCATTTAAGTATTAAAATGTGTGACTTTTACTTATGATGTAGATAATGTTGGGGCGATTGGTTGACGGATGCTATCACCATGAAGCCTGCCCAGCACATAACATGCGAGGATGTGCTGACAAGTTGACAGAAAACATTACAGTGAACCCGGACACCCGTGGCCCTTTCCGGTTAACCTTCAAAATTTTATCTTTTATCTCGCTGCTGCCGGTATGGAGTATGACGGAAGCATGAACTGCCTCCTTTGGTAGGTACGGTCGGCCAAGAAAGTGGTCTATTAGTTTTGATGACACTTCCTGTGTCAGTAAATGACCAATAAGGTAGAGTTTATAGTTATATTGTGACAAGTAAAAAATTAACCTTAATGTACAAAGACATTGATATGAGTTTCAACCTTAGGTTGGCAGACCTGATTCTTGACCGACTATTTACGTATATTGGTACTTAAAACTTTACGCATACGCACGCATACCGCTGCGTCTAATCAATAATATTAATAATAACTAAATAGCGAATAAACACACCGCGGTCACAGGCGCAATGAAAATAATTCTGTTGAAAAATCAGCTGAATGTTATGATATACATACATATGTATATATGAAATGAAGCATACGAAAATGTATGGGAAAGAGAACCTTACAGGTACACGCAGCTATAGCTTCATCTCATTACCAAAGTAAATCAAAGAACGTCATTTTATAGATGTCGGTATCCTAACCACTAACTCATATCAGTCGTCATTTAGAAATCAAGCAATGACGAGTCAAAGACATAGCTGTGGCATTTCCTGGTTTACAGTTAACTTCATTAGAAAATGGTTGTCGATATTATTATTATACCTATAGATGATTAACGTAGCTTGGACAATTGTGCACGGTATAGGCGCGTGACAGATTTACTTATTATGGTTAAATATAGCTTTAATAAGATACATTTACGATTTACACAGTTTTATTCACAAGACTTTGCTTATACATCATATTATATCCGAACTGATCATGTCTTGGGATCTTCCATTCAGGCAGGTGTCATGGCCCCGAAACATCATCATCATATGAAAAGGACATCGTCCTTTTCGACAACCATCTGATCCCCTAACCGTAGACGAAAGCCGGTGTCAAGCAAATGGTAAGTTTAGTGACTAGTGCTGGGACAGTAGCCCAGTGCCCACAGGTTAAGGTGCCGTCTGTAACTTAGAAATATACGTTTTTCAAATATTTTTTTCTATACAAACACTACTTTGGTCTCACAACAACAGGCTAATGAATGCTTTCGTGCCTTTGGGCACATGTTTTCCTCAATTATTTAAGCCACGTGAATATTTTCAGATTGCTTTTCCCTTTCCCGACGTGGGTTTAGTAGTGTTAGAGGGAAAACAGTGGTTTTGGCCGATAGTCATCTAGTGTAAATACCCTACCTCTTTTTCATTTGTAACTTCGTTTATAACCTAGGTACTATTTCTATTTTTTTCTGTTCGTTGTCAGATCTGCGGTAGGATCGGTGTCTTTTATTATATTATTAAGAATATTTTCTTAGATCTGTTTAATTAGCTATTTTCTGCCGTAACTAGTTTCCATAGCGACGTATGAGTTACATACATCACAAACTTTTTTTATATTTACTAGCTGTGTTTCGCGACGCTACCTTTCCTGTGGAGCTAAAACAGAGAACTTGTTACTCGTAATATAGCATTCTAATGGTGAACAAATTATCCATAAATTAGTTTCCAAGTTTATTCGTAAAAAAACTTTTTAATATTATTGAGTTTACATATGTAGAATAGTAGTAGACATAATCGACAATCATATAACCGAGTGCGACACACTAGGTATAATTTAACATGATACATTTAAAAAAGCAATACGTGCGAACTAGCTAGATAACGAATAGTTAAAACCTATCCTCATCTAGCCAGGTCGACCAGTGAGCGGGGGGCTCCCCCAGTGGATTTATCCTCAATCCGATACTGACAGAGATATTTTGCACGACATTACGTACATAATAAATAAGTACGTAAGTAGTTAGAATAGGTCTATGACACTTATTTAATTTAATAGCAGCTCGATAAGAGCACAACACTTCGCTTGGGCTAAGTCGACCAGTTCTCTTTATACCTAGACTTTCCATTTCTTCTAGAGATTTGAGTTTAGCTGGAATGTCATTAAAAGGTGGATGAACACATTTCAACGCCCGATGGAGCATTACCCTCTCATTACATTCACTGAATTATTTTTCATTGCCAGCACATTAACGCATTAATTCCATCACATTAAAACTATAACAGCCCAAAGATAAATTAATTTTGAAAATGAGAAACAAAACGTGCGCGAAACCAGCAGCGGCGGTAATCGAGTTAGTGTTTAATGTTGCATGCTGTCACTTTAAGACTTCGTAGGTAAGCAATAAAAAGGACTAGATTGGCAATACACGTGCGTAGACAAGAAAATAACAGCACTTGTGGTTTATTTATTTCCTCCAAAATGTATGAATATGAATGAGTACTACGAGTATAAACTTTTATGCGTTCATAAAGTAAACGCGCAAAGAAACAAAACTTTTAAAACATTTGAAAATGCAAAACTTTCGCGGTTTCCCCAACGATTAATAAAGACGTTTTAGTTCATGTTATTTTTATGACCGAAGTAACTAGGGTGTTTGTATGTATGTAGTTATTTGCTGACGATACTATTGCAGTTAAAATAAGCCCCATTTCATAATACTTCAAGTTTACGAATTCTTCCGTAAATTGTGTTGCATATTAGGCCGTGTTTATAGGAACATGTTCTCGCTAATAGGCAAAGTGTTAATCGAATTCAGATTACGTTTCTAAGATATAAGAACACCTCTGTGGTTAGGCACCTATTATTGGAAACATTTCAGTGCAGCAAGTATCAGTCAGTCGTCACGCTTGATCAAGTGACTTGAGGTGCGACCCACAGCGGCAGCGGCCAAGGCCACCAGATGGTTCACACACTATGCCCCTCACAGTTAGGTATACCACCTCCACTAGTCTGAGGGAACATAGATAAACGGTTCAAGTTAAACTGGTATTGTTTATTTAATCAGGACCTTGTTTATATTCTCGGTTCTGACAGTTTGAAGGCACCACAGCCGGGGAATTCGATTTCTACGAACTAGCTTTCGACTGATGCAGGTGTTAACGTCAACTGGACGAGAAAAAATCTCGGTTTGCAATGAATGTCGATTCCTGACGTGAATCAGTTAGAAACATACCAAAACTTGGTGAGTCAAAAGGATTACGCTCAGCATTAGGAAACAAAGAATTAGATATAAATGAATTTATTAACTAGTCTTAGCACGCAATTTGAAGTGTTAAGGCACCTCCTTAATGTAATGATATGGGGAAAACCAATAATTTAAAATTTTTATCAAAGATATCTTCCATTAAGGCTACACCTATTAATTTCCTATTTAAAAATATGTCAGTGTTCACATAGTTAAGTACCTTATATCTTGTTTTATTGGAATTCTCGCACAGCATTTCGGATTCTAGCACTAGTTGGTTGATAGAGCACAACCCAGATTGTTTCTTGTCTACAATATTGGAAACTGTGTTAACGGTATGTTTTGATAATTCATTGTAAATGGTGATTCAATCATTGACGTACCGCCAACTGTTAGGGTGACAGGTCCATTTACATTAATAAGTTCGCAGAGCATCCAAATCCCTGCGCAAGCGGCGTGCCAAAAATATTCGCGCAGCAATCGAAATTGAAAAGTGAAGCGATTATGTCTATAGAAAGTTAGACATATGATTTTGTAGCAAGCAAGTGCATTTATTTACGGCACACCCAGAAATTTTCCACAATGTGAAACTACGTTCATCGCTACCCAGGGCCAAGTCTGAGAACTATAGTACAAGTGGTACTCTGCTGTGCTTGTTTCTGTCATACCATATAATACGGCCATAAAAATAGCAATGAACTTATATCTACCGTAAATCTATTGCTGCGAAATATTGCAGCGGCAGAATTGAATCTCTGCTCTACTGCTAAGCGCAACATGTTTCCTGGCGCATCTATCACGAACGATCATTGTTTCTAAAGATCAATTACTTATTATGGTACTAGTCTCAATGCCGTCGCATCACGCGAAACAAATAACATAATGCCACTGTGCCACTCGAGATCGAGCTGTCTAGGTCAAAGAAAAGTGCATTTCGACGTGACGCACTCGCCGCTTAGGAAAACAATTCCATAAAACTAGATCAAGCTTGAGTGTTCACGACAAATATGTAGGCTCAACATTCTAATCGAATAATTAATTTAAGTGTTTTGTTAAGGACATAGCATGATCTTATTGTCTTCTGTAGCAATAAAACTTAACAGATCACACATTCTGTAGGTATCTGCTAAATTGATTACATCCAGCTAATAAAGGTAGTAGCATATTTAGGACACCTGAGGTACTTCAGAGCGAGCAATGAATTGAGTTATTAATTTAGTTTTTATTAGTTCTAATGTCTTTGAGGTGGGTTTCCTTACTTACACACTGACACACCACACGCAGTTAATGAAATAATATTAGAACGAACCTGGAGTGTTAGGTTAGTGAGACAAATAAAATTAACCTATCGTTAATAGGCAGCAGTGCTTATTTACGACTAGCTGTACTTGGGACTACATCGTCTGTTACTAATCGTATTACACTACGTATTTTGCGTCGTGTTTTGCTGATTATAAACGCACAAAATGTCAGTAAATTCCGTCAAGTGTTTATTGAGTTACGAAGCCACAAATAAGCTAACGAAATATTTTTCCAAAACATAATAATGTACCATTTCGGCATTGCTACTAGTGTTTAGTTACCATACATACTTAACTCTGTTTTATCTATCTATTTAATTGTTTCAAAAGCATAAGCCACGCATGCTCGGACATTGGATACTATCTAAAAAGGATGATTAAATATGGGCGCGGTGTTTACAGTTATGTGGAAATTCTGTGCAAATATACCTAGCATTTTGTAGATATCCAGACGGTCGACTGCAAGGCTGACGTTGCATAAGCAACTACTATCTGTAAAGACTGCCGACTGTATGGAACTTTCCTACTGTTCCAGTTGTTCACAACTTAACTTCTATTTTTATTACGATTGTACGTAATGGTACGTGGGACACTGTGGGATACGGAGGTGGTAATTCACAAAACAATAAACTACATACTAGGAAAGTAGAGTTTAGGACAGATAAATGTTGAGCTTTTTTCATTGGAGCCGACTAGTTAAAGCTCACATAGTTACAGGTTCGTTTGGTACCGTATGCACCCCTCATAGGATAATATGTTGATTCATTGCAATGTATCCTACCTACCTACCCATAAACTTTCCCGTACATTTATTAATAATTTTATACATTGCAACAGACTGTTGGAACTTCAACGAAAAAAATGTGGTATTTGTGTTACATTTAACCGCAACGAACAATAATAATAATAAAAAAGGTAATAGATAAAGGTACACGTTGGTTACCGATAGTCGACTTTTAAGGAAAACTTGCATACCAAAAGACCGATGAATCCTTGGTCTCGAAACTGTAAAACGATACACGAGTGGTTTCTAAGCCTTAAGACGACGAATCATGCGTATTATAAAAATGTGTACATTGCAAATGTAGACACACCCAGTTAGTGGAAAAGTTAACAAAATAATAATATGTTCAGAATACTTGGAAGAAAGAATTGAGAGAGCATTGGGAAACGGACTAAAAGTTTAGCGAAATTATCTCATTCAAGCAATTCTGTATTTTACTTTTATAGTAATATAGTGTAATTTTATTTACGTAAATAAACTTTCTTTAATTAAGTATACGTAGATACTGACGTAGGTACATAACATATCAGGACGTACGTACATACTTGCTTGGCCCGAGGTAAGGCGGACTTATTACGATGCGTAAGCCTGGTTCGTTAGCGACAGTTAGCTCATTTGACGCCTGTTTCGTAGCGCTGATGATGATACGCCACTTATCATTCGTTCGCTTATGTGCCTTTGGCAGAGTATAAGGTGTTATTTATAAACGGTTAACTATTAAGAATTATACCAAAAAATACCACAATTTGCGTTGCTATGTTGATTGATAGAGCTTAAATAGTAGCTATAATAGTAGCCCCCCCCCCACCGCGTGATTCTAAAAAAAATTACTTTATGCGTTATTGCTTTTAAATCCTCCACAGCTTAATTCTAGGCTAGTTCTTCCTGGAATCTGCCATAGACTTCTGTAAAAGTGCTCGTGTCTACCTCGTCGCTGTCGATCCTGGTTAAGGTAAAGTGGGTGGGACTGATGGGTTAACCCGCTTATTGCCATACAAACAGGAAATGTAAACTATAAATACTTATGAACGTATTTTTGTTTTTGCTTCGCGGCCACTTTTACAAATTCCAATCACTTTGGTGACCTTACAATGGTATTATTAATTAGATTCATTTTTTAAGTATGTAATGGCTAAGTGCGCAGGCAACATACGGATATAGAATAATATCTTGTAAAAGGACATTTGAATGGGCGTGGAATTGACCATGTAGGTAGGTATGTCAATAATATTAATATGAATAAGTAAATAAGTAGGTACACATAGGCGAAGAGCAGGTTTTACTTTTATTTACTTCATCCTTTAAAAATCACAACCGAGTACTCAGAACAGGGATACAAAATTAAATAATTTGTTTGTAGAAAATATTAGTTTTACGATACCTTTATTTACTAAGCTATTCCCAATTCTATAATGCTCACCAAGAAACTGCATAAAAAGAAAATTGCAAATTTAAAATGATTCGAGTCATGATCGAGTATTATAAAAAGAAAATGTAAACAATGAAGTATTATTATACCAATCTGAGTGCCCTTGTAACAGAAATGGTAACGCTGTTCACATTGTTTATTGCTTGTATTTTTCAACTAAAACTATTAAACGCCTGATATTTAGACCATAAGTGTCAATGCATTCTGTAGATACCTAAATACCTATAGATACGACAAACTAATAATCCTTGACGTGTATCTCATATGATAACAGTTGCACAATTCAACATTATCTAGGGATCCTTGAAGAAGAATGAGGAAACCTGGGGCGCGGCGATCGTACAGAAATAGGTTCGAGTCGGTTGGAGCGTGATTTGATCAACAAAGTGTCCGGGCCCGGGCAGGATGTCGGTAGTCTAGATCACTACCATATACCTTATTTCTTATGTACCTATACATAGTACAGACAGAGACAAACATCTCTATTTGTTCTTACCTATTCCTATTCGTGCATTAATTTAGAATGTACTAGCGGACCCGGCAAACTGTTTTGCCAATATAATTTATTAACAGTATTTCCCTGCCGTTGCATGTATTTAATTATTTATTATACATATAAACCTTCCTCTAGAATCACTGAAATAACTATAAACCTATTAAAGAAAACCGCATCAAAATCCATTGTGCAGTTTTAAAGATCTATAAGATGTATTACATACATAGGGACAGACAGCGGGAGGCGACTTGATTTTATAATATGTATTGATATCGATAAAATTCGCGTGTTACCAAACATCTGCGAAAAGGCTGGATGGATTTTGTTTATGAATATCGGGTAGGTATGAGAATCT